>JAVJIF010007065.1:0-199038 GCA_038442645.1 Agave tequilana
TTTTCAATTGGTATCAGAGCCTACGCTCCTGATATTTAGGCTTAACATCCTAAGAGTGAGATCCTTTGTTTGCTAATCTATTGTTTGCATTTGCTTGCTTGCACACTCACATAGTTTACCATGGACTTCATGACCCCACCTAGTTTTAACCCTTCCAACATTGTTGTTTGGAAGTATAGGATGTCCATGTACCTAAAGACCCTAGGTTTGCATGTTTTCCTTGCCGCTACCAAGAGATGTTATCTTGGTGACCGCAAGCATATAGGGGCCAATGCACAAGCCTTGAGGCCATTAGAAGCACGCTTTCAAAAGATTATCTTATGCATGTTTCTAATCTTGATTCCGTCTTTGCAGTGTGGAACAAGTTGACAACAACCACCACCTCCAAGCTTCAATTGCCAAATCAACCGGAGGAATCTAGTGGAGAATCCGACTCTCAATGCTTAATGGTCCAAGGGAATGACTCCCTTGAGGTACAATCGGAAACTCAACTAGATAGTTTTGATTCTAGTTCTTCATGTGATGAAAATATTGATCCCATGCTTTAAATGAAGAACTATCTAATGTGTGTGAAAAATTGTTAGAAAAATATAACATTTTGAAAAAGAAAAGTCTAGGAATTGTTAATGAAAATAAAAATTTACATTCTAGACTTAACAATGTTTTGCAAGAGAAGGTTGAGGTCTATAATGAAAGGGATTCATTGAGATCTCAACTAGACCTTGCTCTAAAAGAAAATAAATTTTTAAAATCTAAAATGATTGTGAAACACTTTTGAAGAAAAATGAAAATTTAACTTCAAAAGTTGATTTGTTTTAAAGGAGAATGTTGCCTTGAAAAATAAAATAATTTCTATTTCTAATGATTTAAATGTTTGTTTAAAGAAAAATGAATTTTTACAAAATAAGATTAATGCACATATTTGCCATGCCAGTATAGTAGCACACACTTCACCTCTTGCATGCTCCACTTCTTCTTTGATTGAAAATGATATAAATTTAATTAAGAAGAAAATGGATTGTTTGGGCTCCACTATGAGCCAATGTGCCATGAACCATACACGTTTGGAATCTTTGTTTCGAAAGAAGCAAGTTCCATCTATTCATGCACACCCCTCCACGGCATACACATGCTCCTCACGGACACCATCATCACTTGTATGCTCATGTGTACACTTGTACACATTGTGAACGAAAGGGCCACCTTACTAAATTTTGTTATGATAGAATACATACTTCAAATTTAGCAAATAATTTTGTTTGGGTTAGGAATGGTACTAACCCCATGGACCCAAAAGAGTATGGGTACCAAAGACCACCCCTATTGTTTATGATGTAGGTGTGGGCTCTCGCATCACGTGAGAGTAGCGGTACCTTGGAGTGGATGCGTTCCGTGCTTAAAAGAAACTATTTGGATGCATCACTTTCAAGGAAGGTTTGGTGGAGATGACCACCATGTTTTGGAGACAAGAAAGTTGCCTTCTACGTTTTGGTAACGATTCCTAACTCCTAATTATTGTTTACATGCTTTCCATTTCATATGTTTATAGCATGTTTTAATGTTTATAGATTATTGTGAAAATACCATGATTATTGAATCCTTGACATACATGAATAGCAATTTGAGACACCCATATTTAAAATGGATTATTATTTTGTGTTCTCGTAGTTGATTAGCTATCATGGTTATCATAGGTTTAATAACATGAGAATTTACATAATAATCATGTTTTTGTTTATCATGATGAATTTTGTCTTGTTTGATACTTCATGATTTAATATTTGTTTAAGTGTTAGTTTTCATTAAGACTAGGTATATACTTGTGTATATAGTGGGACACAAATAAATCTATATATGTTTGTGCTTTAATGTCTATTTGAACCCATTAGATGTGCTAGTATAGTCTAGTTTTGATGATTCATGTATTTTAAACTTGTATTCCTATTTCTTGATTTGATTGTGTATTTTCATTTCATGTATATGTTTATTTTGCCAAACTTTAAGATATATATGTATACCCCTTGAGTCATTTGCTTTTCATGCAAATCCATATTATGGACTCAATTGTGTTTAGGGATATGTATGTATACTTCTTGTGTTGACAAATCATACATATACCTTAAAATGAAATTTTGTTTTAATTAAAATTTAGCTTTTCATGCTTCATGTTTTTGTGTTTATGTTTAACTTCATGTATATGTCCATTTTATCCAAACTATTCTTATACATATACATCCTTTTTGAGCCACGTGCCTTCATGCATATATCTATTGTGGACTCGTGTTTGGATATGTATGTATAATTTAGTTTGTATAGGACATACATATACCTTGAAGATTAAATAGTTTTTGATTTCATGTTTTCATGTTTCAAGGAATTATTTGAGCTTAATTGAATATTTTCATGATCATGTTCTTCACATTGTATTTGTACACTCACATTTCTTGATTACTCATGTTTTATTTTCATGAGTCATATTTATGCTTAAATGATTATGAGTGTAGACTATTTTGTGAAATTCATGTTTTATGAAAAATAATCTTGTTTTATTCCTTGCTTGAAGGATTTCGTACTAGTTAACAAAACTTTTCATTTTAACTAGTTCGTATTCTTCGTTTTGATATGAGTTATACCATGCTTACTATTGTTGTTCAATTGGTATCATTGAACTCTTTCAATTGGTATCAATTTTGATCCTTTTGTATACTCATATGTTTTTTTATGTATGTATGCGTTCAAATTCTAATGGTATCAATGTCAATTGGTATCTAATTTTCATACATATATATTTGTTTATGCATAGCTTGAAAACCTTAATGATTATCCTATTTCAATTGATTACTTTTAAATTGGTATCAAGCCTACGCATTGTTTTAGTTTGTATTTCATAAGGGGGAGAAATTTTGACTTTCATATTTCAATTGGTATTTGATTTCCACTCCACACTTTATGATTGGAAATTTGATGTTTATTTTAAGCATATGATATCAATATCAAAATTGTTTATATGGCTTAAAAAGAAAAATTACTCTCTTTAGATATCAAAATGTTTATGTTTTAAATTGGTATTTCAAAATTTTGTTTTGGTATGTTTACTTTCAAATTGTATCAAGATGCTTCATTGACGTATTTTCAATAGATATCTTAATTGATTGTCACCCCTATTTGGTTTTGTTTTTGTTTTAAACAAAAAGGGGGAGAAAAATTTATTGATTTGGTTTTGCTTTTACCCTTTTGTTGATTCATTGTTTCGAACAAAAAGGGGAGAAATTTTGTTTTTGTTTTGATTGATTACCCCTTTGTTGATGATTGACAAAAAGGGGAGAAAGATTTTGAGTTTATATGCATATTTATGGTTTTGCATATATTAAGTTTAATTTAGTTTAATTTTAATTGGTATCTAGAGCATGTTTTATTTTTGAACATTTCATTGGTATCTAGAACCTTTTTATTGTTTATGCATGATTATGCATTGTCATTCATTGCATATATTGTTTATTTGTTTATGCATGAGTTAAGGGGGAGCTTCTTTGAAGCTTAACTTTAATCCATGCATATATAACTCCATGAGTTCTGTCATCATCAAAAAGGGGGAGATTGTTGGCCCGAAGGCCTTCCTCTCTAGTTTTGATGATGATTAACTCATGTAGTTATGTTTACTAATAATCTTGTGATTTTAAGTTTCAGATCCTTTAGCAAGATATTAGTTGGTGATTAGCTTCAACAAGGAGTTTAGAAGCTTTTCATGGTGATTCCGGTGCCGAGCTTCAAGATCACTCATTTGCACTCGGTGGATCATGTTTGGAACCAAGCCGACTTGAAGATTGAAGATCATCAAGAAGACTTAGGTATCCTAGTTTTAGTTTAGTGTGTTTTAGATCCATGTGTAAAGCTTAGTATAGTTGATATGCTCAAGTGCACAATACACACACGTTTCATGTTTTGGTTTTTGGTTTTCATGAATAGTTGATCAAAACAAGTTTAATTTGTTTTTATGTATATTAGATGTGTTCAATATACATACATGCTTAAACTTCTTATACAAACTTATTTTGACTTTTCTATTCATGTGTTGAAAAATCAAGTTTGATAAAATACAAGTTTTGGTTTTTGATAAAACTTGCAAGACACATGAATGATTGAATATGTTGATATATGTCTTGAAATCTTTTATCACAAGTTTGTTTATCAATGCAAAAAGATAAAACTATTTTTGGGTATTTTTATAAGAGATAAAAGAATTTTTAGAAAGATTTTTAACATGTATTTCTGCCCCAGAATTGTGGCTGACAGGCCAGGTCGGCCGACCGCACGGGTCGATCGTACCAAAGGCCGGTCGACCCTTGCGGTCGACCGACGTGCACAGGCTTGTGCACGTTTGGCAGACACAGGGATGGTCGGCCGGGCGGCCGACCGAAACAGAGAGTCTGCTCTCTGTATCTGGGCGGTCGGCCGTGCGGTCGACCGAGATGGCCCAACGGTCATATTTCTGACCGTTGGAGGTCGCCGGCCGGCCGACCGCTAGCCTGTCAGGCTGCCAGATCAGCCTAACGGCTAGTTTCTGTTTTAGCCTATATAAACCCCAATTCTTTGGGATTTTGGCCAAGGTTTTTACAAGAGAAAAATTCCCAGTTTACCAGAGTTTAAAACAAGTTTTCAAAAGAGTTTTTGGGCTTTAAAAACTTCCAATATTATTTGTTTTAGGTTTTGGAAAAATCAAAGAAAAGAGTATTTTGGGAGATTTGTCTTGGCTTTCATTTTCTATCTTTTACAAGAGTTTTCCCAAGTTTCTTTCTTTGAGTTTTTGTTTTCCAAACACCTAGTTTTCCACACTTGAGCCTATCTTCTATCTTAATCTATTTAGAATCTTTGTTTTGTGGAAAAGAGAAAAGAAAGAGAGTTTGTGGTCTTTGTAACCACTTGTTGTAAAACCCTTGCCTTGATTGGGTTGCTCCCTCTTCGGTAGAGGTTGAGGATTGTGGTTTGCTCCCTCTAGTGAGAGGTGGAGTTGGTTGTTGTTTGCTCCCTCTATTGTGAGGTGGAGCTTGGTGGTTGTAACCCTCTTCGGTAGAGGTGTTGGTTGTTGTTTGGCTACGGGCCTACCCCTCAGTTGTGAGGTGGTGTTTGAGAGAGGAGTTCGGTACTCCCTTGTTGTAACAAACCCTCCTCGGTGGAGGTTCCCTCGGTGGGAGATAGTGGATTAGAAATCCTTCACGGTGGTGAAGGCGGGGATGTAGAGCTAGGGGCTCAACCTCGAAACATATCTTGTCTTAGCGTTTGATCCATTGTCTCTTAACCCTCTCTCTCTCTCTCTTTGTATTGTGCATAGCATCTTTTATATCATTCATATCATTTATTGCTTGTGTTGTGCGTTGCATATTTCATATTGCTATATCTTGTATATGCTTGGTTGTTTGTGTGTGCCTTACTTGTACTTAACCACAAGAGATTCATATAGCACCTCAACCCATATTTAGGGGAATCAAGAGGAGTTAGTCCAGAGCCCTTCACGGGGAATTCGGTTACACTTGTGTTTTGTATTAAGTGTGTTGCAATTATTGTTTTAAGCTTCCGCATTTAGCGCATTTAGTTTCTAGATTAGCACTTACACCTATTCACCCCTTCTAGGTGCTTTTCAATTGGTATCAGAGCCTACGCTCCTGATATTTAGGCTTAACATCCTAAGAGTGAGATCTTTTTTTTGGTAATCTATTGTTTGCATTTGCTTGCTTGCACACTCACATGGTTTACCATGGACTTCATGACCCCACCTAGTTTTAACCCTTCCAACATTGTTGTTTGGAAGTATAGGATGTCCATGTACCTAAAGACCCTAGGTTTGCATGTTTTCCTTGCCGCTACCAAGAGATGTTATCTTGATAACCGCAAGCATATAGGGGCCAATGCACAAGCCCTTGAGGCCATTAGAAGCACGCTTTCAAAAGATTATCTTATGCATGTTTCTAATCTTGATTCCGCTTTTGCAGTGTGGAACAAGTTGACAACAACCACCACCTCCAAGCTTCAATTGCCAAATCAACCGGAGGAATCTAGTGGAGAATCCGACTCTCAATGCTTAATGGTCCAAGGGAATGACTCCCTTGAGGTACAATCGGAAACTCAACTAGTTAGTTTTGATTCTAGTTCTTCATGTGATGAAAATATTGATCCCCATGCCTTAAATGAAGAACTATCTAATGTGTGTGAAAAATTGTTAGAAAAATATAACATTTTGAAAAAGAAAAGTCTAGGAATTGTTAATGAAAATAAAAATTTAACATTCTAGACTTAACAATGTTTTGCAAGAGAAGGTTGAGGTCTATAATGAAAGGGATTCATTGAGATCTCAACTAGACCTTGCTCTAAAAGAAAATAAATTTTTAAAATCTAAAAATGATTATGAAACACTTTTGAAGAAAAATGAAAATTTAACTTCAAAAGTTGATTTTGTTTTAAAGGAGAATGTTGCCTTGAAAAATAAAATAATTTCTATTTCTAATGATTTAAATGTTTGTTTAAGAAAAAAAATTTTTGCAAAATAAGATTGATGCACATATTTGCCATGCTAGTGTAGTAGCACACACTTCACCTCTTGCATGCTCCACTTCTTCTTTGATTGAAAATGATATAAATTTAATTAAGATGAAAATGGATTGTTTGGGCTCCACTATGAGCCAATGTGCCATGAACCATACACATTTGGAATCTTTGTTTCGAAAGAAGCAAGTTCCATCTATTCATGCACACCCTCCACGGCATACACATGCTCCTCACTGACACCATCATCACTTGTATGCTCATGTGTACACTTGTACACATTGTGGACGAAAGGGCCACCTTGCTAAATTTTATTATGATAGAATACATACTTCAAATTTAGCAAATAAATTTGTTTGGGTTAGGAATGGTACTAACCCCCATGGACCCAAAAGAGTATGGGTACCAAAGACCACCCATATTGTTTATGATGTAGGTGTGAGCTCTCGCATCACGTGAGAGTAGGGGTACCTTAGAGTGGATGCGTTCCGTGCTTAAAAGAAACTATTTGGATGCATCACTTTCAAGGAAGGTTTGGTGGAGATGACCACCATGTTTTGGAGACAAGGAAAGTTGCCTTCTAGGTTTTGGTAACGATTCCTAACTCCTAATTATTGTTTACATGCTTTCCATTTCATATGTTTATAGCATGTTTTAATGTTTATAGATTATTGTGAAAATACCATGATTATTGAATCCTTGACATACATGAATAGCAATTTGAGACACCCATATTTAAAATGGATTATTATTTTGTGTTCTCGTAGTTGATTAGCTATCATGGTTATCATAGGTTTAATAACATGAGAATTTACATAATAATCATGTTTTTGTTTATCATGATGAATTTTGTCTTGTTTGATGCTTCATGATTTGAAATTTGTTTAAGTGTTAGTTTTCATTAAGACTAGGTGTATACTTGTGTATATAGTGGGACACAAATAAATCTATATATGTTTGTGCTTTAATGTCTATTTGAACCCATTAGATGTGCTAGTATAGTCTAGTTTTGATGATTCATGCATTTTAAACCTGTATTCCTATTTCTTGATTTGATTGTGTGTTTTCATTTCATGTATATGTTTATTTTGCCAAACTTTAAGATATACATGTATACCCTTTGAGTCATTTGCTTTTCATGCAAATCCATATTATGGACTCAATTGTGTTTAGGGATATGTATGTATACTTCTTGTGTTGACAAATCATACATATACCTTGAAATGAAATTTTGTTTTAATGAAAATTTAGCTTTTCATGTTTCATGTTTTTGTGTTTATGTTTAACTTCATGTATATGTCCATTTTATCCAAACTATTCTTATACATATACATCCTTTTTGAGCCACGTGCCTTCATGCATATATCTATTGTGGACTCGTTGTGTTTGGATATGTATGTATAATTTAGTTTGTATAGGACATACATATACCTTGAAGATTAATAGTTTTTGATTTCATGTTTTCATGTTTCAAGGAATTATTTGAGCTTAATTGAATATTTTCATGATCATGTTCTTCACATTATATTTGTACACTCACATTTCTTGATTACTCATGTTTTGTTTTCATGAGTCATATTTATGCTTAAATGATTATGAGTGTAGACTATTTTGTGAAATTCATGTTTTATGAAAAATAATCTTGTTTTATTCCTTGCTTGAAGGATTTCGTACTAGTTAACAAAACTTTTCATTTTAACTAGTTCGTATTCTTCGTTTTGATATGAGTTATACCATGCTTACTATTGTTGTTCAATTGCTATCATTGAGCTCTTTCAATTGGTATCAATTTTGATCCTTTTGTATACTCATATGTTTTTTTATGTATGTATGCGTTCAAATTCTAATGGTTTCAATGTCAATTGGTATCTAATTTTCATACATATATATTTGTTTATGCATAGCTTGAAAACCTTAATGATTATCCTATTTCAATTGATTACTTTTAAATTGGTATTAAGCCTACGCATTGTATTAGTTTGTATTTCATAAAGGGGGAGAAAATTTGACTTTCATATTTCAATTGGTATTTGATTTCCACTCCCACACTTTATGATTGGAAATTTGATGTTTATTTTAAGCATATGATATCACAATCAAAATTGTTTATATGGCTTAAAAAGAAAAATTACTCTCTTTAGATATCAAAATGTTTATGTTTTAAATTGGTATCTCAAAATTTTGTTTTGCTATGTTTACTTTCAATTGGTATCAAGATGCTTCATTGACGTATTTTCAATTGATATCTTAATTGATTGTCACCCCTATTTGGTTTTGTTTTTGTTTTAGACAAAAAGGGGAGAAAAATTTATTGATTTGGTTTTGCTTTTACCCTTTTGTTGATTCATTGTTTCGAACAAAAAGGGGAGAAAATTTTGTTTTTGTTTTGATTGATTACCCCTTTGTTGATGATTGACAAAAAGGGGGAGAAAGATTTTGAGTTTATATGCATATTTATGGTTTTGCATATATTAAGTTTAATTTAGTTTAATTTTAATTGGTATCTAGAGCATGTTTTATTTTTGAACATTTCATTGGTATCTAGAACCTTTTTATTATTTATGCATGATTATGCATTGTCATTCATTGCATATATTGTTTATTTGTTTATGCATGAGTTAAGGGGGAGCTTCTTTGAAGCTTAACTTTAATCCATGCATATATAACTCCATGAGTTTTGTCATCATCAAAAAGGGGGAGATTGTTGGCCCGAAGGCCTTCCTCTCTAGTTTTGATGATGATTAACTCATGTAGTTATGTTTACTAATAATCTTGTGATTTTAAGTTTCAAATCCTTTAGCAAGATATTAGTTGGTGATTAGCTTCAACAAGGAGTTTAGAAGCTTTTCATGGTGATTCCGGTGCCCGAGCTTCAAGATCACTCATTTGCACTCGGTGGATCATGTTTGGAACCAAGCCGACTTGAAGATTGAAGATTATCAAGAAGACTTAGGTATCCTAGTTTTAGTTTAGTGTGTTTTAGATCCATGTGTAAAGCTTAGTATAGTTGATATGCTCAAGTGCACAATACACACACGTTTCATATTTTGGTTTTTGGTTTTCATGAATAGTTGATCAAAACAAGTTTAATTGGTTTTTATGTATATTAGATGTGTTCAATATACATACATGCTTAAACTTCTTATACAAACTGATTTTGACTTTTCTATTCATGTGTTGAAAAATCAAGTTTGATAAAAATACAAGTGTTGGTTTTTGATAAAACTTGCGAGACACATGAATGATTGAATATGTTGATATATGTCTTGAAATCTTTTATCACAAGTTTGTTTATCAATGCAAAAAGATAAAACTATTTTTGGGTATTTTTATAAGAGATAAAAGAATTTTTAGAAAGATTTTTAACATGTGTTTCTCTCCCAGAATTGTGGCTGACAGGCCAGGTCGGCCGTCCGCACGGGTCGACCGTACCAAAGGCCGGTCGACCCTTGCGGTCGACCGACGTGCACAGGCTTGTGCACGTTTGGCAAACACAGGGACGGTCGGCCGGGAGGCCGACCGAAACAGAGAGTCTGCTCTCTGTATCTGGGCGGTCGGCTGTGCGGTCGACCGAGATGGCCCAACGGTCATATTTCTGACCGTGGCCGGCCGGCCGACCGCTAGCCTGTCAGGCTGCAGATCAGCCTAAGGGCTAGTTTCTGTTTTGGCCTATATAAATCCCAATTCTTTGGGATTTTGGCCAAGGTTTTTACAAGAGAAAAATTCCCAGTTTACCAGAGTTTAAAACAAGTTTTCGAAAGAGTTTTTGGGCTTTAAAAACTTCCAATCTTATTTGTTTTAGGTTTTTGGAAAAATCAAAGAAAAGAGTATTTTGGGAGATTTGTCTTGGCTTTCATTTTCTCTCTTTTACAAGAGTTTTCCCAAGTTTCTTTCTTTGAGTTTTTGTTTTCCAAACACCTAGTTTTCCATACTTGAGCCTATCTTCTATCCTAATCTATTTAGGATCTTTGTTTTGTGGAAAAGAGAAAAGAAAGAGAGTTTGTGGTCTTTGTAACCACTTGTTGTAAAACCCTTGCCTTGATTGGGTTGCTCCCTCTTCGGTAGAGGTTGAGGATTGTGGTTTGCTCCCTCTTGTAAGAGGTGGAGTTGGTTGTTGTTTGCTCCCTCTATTGTGAGGTGGAGCTTGGTGGTTGTAACCCTCTTCGGTAGAGGTGTTGGTTGTTGTTTGGCTACGGGCATACCCCTCGGTTGTGAGGTGGTGTTTGAGAGAGGAGTTCGGTGCTCCCTTTGTAGTAACAAATCCTCCTCGGTGGAGGTTCCCTCGGTGGAGATAGTGGATTGGAAATCCTTCACGGTGGTGAAGGCGGGGATGTAGAGTTAGGGGCTCGAACCTCGAAACATATCTTGTCTTAGTTTGATCCATTGTCTCTTAACCCTTTCTCTTTTATATTGTGCATAGCATCTTTCATATCATTCATATCATTTATTGCTTGTGTTGTGCCTTGCATATTTCATATTGCTATATCTTGTATATGCTTGGTTGTTTGTGTGTGCCTCACTTGTACTTAACCACAAGAGCTTCATATAGCACCTCAACCCATATTTAGGGGAATCAAGAGGAGTTAGTCCAGAGCCCTTCACGGGGAATTCGGCTACACTTGTGTGTTGTATTAAGTGTGTTGCAATTATTGTTTTAAGCTTTCGCATTTAGCGCATTTAGTTTCTAGATTAGCACTTACACCTATTCACCTCCCCCCCTCTAGGTGCTTTTTCACTACTATAATGCGATTACGCGAACATTATATCGTCGATCGCATGACGGGATCTTGCTCCGCTGCTTTCACCAAAAGAGCACAGGAGGTATTGAAAGAAGCCCATGATGGCATGTGTGGAGCCCATCAACCTGGTCCAAAACTTGCACATCGACTCCAAAGGTTGGGATATTATTGGCCTAAGATGATCACTGACGCCATCGCTTTTGCCAAAAGATGTCACGCCTGTCAAATACATGGCGATTTCATCCATCAAGCACCAGGAACCTTCACTCTACGGCCTCTACTTGGCCGTTGGAGATGTGGGGGTGGATGTAGTTGGCCCTATCAGCCCACCATCATCAAAAGGACATCGTTTATCCTAGACATAACTGATTACTTCTCCAAATGGGCTGAGGCCATTCCTTTGAAGGAGGTGAAGTCATCTGACGTAATCAAATTCGTCAAACATCACGTTATTTACCGTTTTGGGGTACCTCGGCGAATTGTCCATGACAATGGACCCCAGTTCGTCAGTCAGACTTTCCAGAGGTTCTGTGCTAAGTTCTGAATCCAGAGTGTGTCCTCAACGGCATACTACCCTGCCGCCAATGGTCTCACAGAAGCTTTCAACAAGACCATCGGCAAACTTCTCAAGAAATTCATCTCAAAAAGTCAACGTGACTGGGACGACAAGCTAGGTGAATGCTTATGGGCCTATCGCACAACTGTTCGAACCCCAACTAAAGCTACGCCATTTTCTTTGGTATACGGGTGTGAAGCCGTGCTTCCACTGAAAATCCAAATTCTGCCTCTACGCGTCGCCTTGACAGCGGAGATGACAAATGAGGAGAAGCATCGACAGCGACTCCAAGAATTGGAGGCCTTGGATGATAAACGTCTGCAGTCCCAACAACAAATCGAACTCTACCAAGCTCGGATTACCAGAGCCTTCAATAAGAAAGTTAAAGTGCGAACTTTC
Organism: Agave tequilana; assembly: GCA_038442645.1. Lineage (NCBI taxonomy): Eukaryota > Viridiplantae > Streptophyta > Magnoliopsida > Asparagales > Asparagaceae > Agave > Agave tequilana. Next base: position 12,232 of record JAVJIF010007065.1, read on the forward strand.
AAGAAAGATGACCTTGTCTTAGCCGTCAGAAGACCTATGGTAATGACACATAAGACAAAAGGAAAATTTCAGCCCAAATGGGAAGGACCATTTGTAGTAGAGTCAGTCTACTCAAATGGATCATATCGCCTCATAATCTCAAATGGCGATACACTCATGATGCAGATCAATGGCAGATTCTTGAAGAAGTACCATCCTTGATAGTACTCCTCCTCTGATCAAGTTAAAAGTACACCTCTGATCAAAGCTCCAGACCCAAAAAAAAAAGGTTTCTTTCCTTTGCTAGACCACAAGCTAATCGGGCACTGGCTGCACCATGATGCATGATGTAAATATTGAGAAAGAAACTTGGGTTCTAATATTCCTACCTTTATTAACATCCGACGCCTCCGACGGCTATGGACAGAGGAAAATGTTGGCTTCTAAGCCCAACATAAATCTTCGACAACTCACCATGCTGAGGGGAATAGCATGGCTAGCCCAACTCAAACGGTAGTTGGTAAAGGCACCTCAAATCCGTTGATAGCTGAGGGTTTGCTAAAAATCCTACGTGGATGTAGTTCCACCCTCTCCTCCAAAATCCCTTACCAATTCTCATACACAGAATGGTAGGTCTACAAAATATAATCATTGCTAGGTTAACACTATACTCTAGTAATGAAATTTTCAATACTCCCTATTGAGTACCAACCTTATTTGTCAACTCTATATGGAGTAGTAAGCCTTCAATTTGTCAAGTTAACACTATACCTCTGGCACTTCAAACTTCATTTATCAATTCTCATCAATAGAATGACAAGTCTTCAAAATTGCTCATATCGCAAGTCCATTACTGTCAAGTTAAAACTACACCTCTGACATTTTTAAATTCCACTTGTCAATTCTCATCAATAGAATGGAAGGCCCTCAAATTGCTCGATCGCAAACCAATTTTTGTCAAGTTAATACCACACCTCTGACAAATTACTATTAAGTTAACATTACACTTCTAACGGTAATCAAGTTGCTGCCAAGTTCAATGTTAAACTTCTGACAGCCGTTTTTCCCTCAGACTTCCATATCGAAGCTAAAATGAACGATGCTAAGTTTAATATTACACCTCTAGCGTCCAAGTCATTGCTAAGTTTAACAATACACTTAAGGCCATGACTTTCCCTCAGACTTCCTTGTCAAAGTCGAGATGACCAATGCCAAGTTCAAAATTACACCTCTAGCATTACCCTCGCTGCTAAGTTAAACATCACACCTATGGTAGTGATACTTTCAGTTTTCCAAATAAAACTGAAATGCTTTTAGTCAAGTTAATATCACACCTCTGACTCACATTCTTGTCAAGTTAACATCACATTTCTGACAAGACTACATTCAACCCGTTAAGTTAATATCACACCTCTAACGGTAAAAACTTTCCTAGATCCCCCGCGAATCTAGTCTCACTTGTTATTCTCCCCAACAGAACAATAAGTCTACCTAAAAACATTGTTAGGTTAACATTACACCGTTAACAGTGTTTTCATTAACTCCCCAGATGATCTTAATCAAGTTAATCCCTAACCTCTGATAAAAGCTCATCTTCCCTGGGGGTACAAGTTCCACCTGTCACTTTCATTTATAGAGTGGCAGTCCACAAAAATCATCCCTTGTCAAGTTAATATCACATCTCGACAGCATTGTTGAGTTCCTAAAATAGGATCTCTCTCTACAAAATTTGACTCGTTAAGATTATCATCATAATTTTGACAAGTCAAAGAATCTTTGCTTCTATTCGTCTGACTTAAAAAAAAAGTTCAAGACAATAGAAGAAAAAAAAGTGTCACTTTTATTTATTTCCAATATATGAAAGTGATACAAAACGCTCTCTTATACAATAAGATTGAGTGTTACAATAAAGGAGTACAAAGAAGTCCCTCTCTCTCAAAGGTTGCACTCACTCTTTGAAGCTTCTCTCCATTCCAAGTACAGGATGTTAGGAAGGGTGCCAAAGATGGGCTGAGCACTGTGATGACGTTTGGAGGCTGATTATGTCACCATGCATGACGTAAACATCAAAGAAGCTCCTCGTTAACCAAGAGCAATGGTGTTTCTTGAGGTCGAAAGGCAGCAGAATCTTCTGATTCCACCTGACCATCCAAAGTGGGGGTATGATCCTTCATTGATGAACATCTTCACCACCAGAAAATCATCCAATGAGCATAGAGTTTTTATCGATGTCACTTCTGGGGTAGGTGCAGGGAGAATCCAAGAACATACCCACCACTATATCCACCGCCATACTCACTCTGAGCATGCCATACCAAGAAGCATGACCGGTGCATTGAATCCAAAGAGATCTTGGCGGGTGTTAGGAGCCATGACTTCTTCTCCAGTGGTCGACCATCGAACAAGTTCGCTGGCCGAAATATTCTCCCAGGGGCCCAGCGAATATGAAAAAGGATGATTAAGCCTACCTGCAAGAAGCAAACAAAAATTAGAAGATCTGAAGCTTAGGATACTTTAACAGAAAAGCTAAGTGACAGACGCAGCGATTGCTGAAAACTTCAGATGCAGGAATGACCCGCGCAGTGAACCAAACTTCTGCGGTGGCAGAAACAGACGCGATCAAAGCTGTGATACACACAGATTCGAACGCGGTCCAGTTTTGCACCCGCGTCTAAAATATGAGACGCGAAGAGAATCAGACGCGAAAATTGCCATCTCCCTGTTTGATAAACAGGGGTTGCTAAATTCAGGTCTGAAACCTTCGATCTGAGTTGAAATCCTTCTAAGTCAACAGCCTCAGATGCAAGCTTTGTAAGAAAAGCTTGCGGTCCAGATGCAAAAGTCTATTATACTCGCGTCCAGAGGATTCTGAGTCAGAGTTTACACTCAATCAATGTGCACTTCATCTGAAGTCTCAATGGCGCAACTTCCAAATGATAGGCACACCAGTTAGACTTCAGGGGAAGGTCAAGAAAATGAATCTCTTTAAGAGATAGCAAAACTGAAACCTAGTGGGCTGAAAATTTCTTGGCAAACCAGGAAGTCATACCCGCAGAAACACCCGCTAAGGGTTGAACTTTCTGCATCAAGGCGCGGACGTAAAAGGTGCTTAAGGAGACGCTTTTTGATTTTGAAATCACTTGACAGTGATAATCTTCTGGAGAGATTAAACAGAAGCATGAAAGCTCTGGGTCATCATCATCCATGGAGGCAAGTCCCAGGTAAAGTCCTTGAAGGAGAAGGTGGAATCCCTCAGAGCACTCGCTCTTAAAGAAAAGCAATCTAAGTAATGGACTGCTAAAAGGAGAGGGTGAGCCCTATTTATAGGCGAACCATAATGCCTATAATTAATGGCTCACTAATCAGAACCGCCGGCTTTAATTCCCACACAAATGTCAAAGCCCAATGAAGGGTTAACGCGTGGATTGTTGCTTCGGAAAGCATCGAAGACGCAAGTCCCCAACCGCCAACGCCGATTTGGCTTTTAAAGGCATTAATGCCTAAACCCAATGAAGGGCTGACGCGTGGACTGCCGCTTTGGGAAACATCGGATGATGCGAGTCTCCAATCGTCAACCTCGACTTGACATTTAAAGATCCAACGAAATCTTTATGACAAGCTGCATATAACGCCTGGGAAGTTGCACCAAACGCAGGCCCGAGAGCCGCGTCCAGGAACTTGCGTCCCTTTCGGCGTCCTCTTTCATTCCATTAAGAGAAGTGCGACCGCGTCCCTCAGAGCGGTTCAAAGTCGCGTCCCCCCAGCAAAAGGGACCCATTCTGGGATCGCGCTTTGAAGGTACAAAAGCCGCGTCCTAAGACTTACTTCTACAACAGAGAAGGCTTACGTCATTCACAGGTGTCACAGGCATCCTGAAGTTGCGTTTATATTGCAAGATGACAATGGTATTTCTCTCATAAACTCAATATAATTTGAGTTTGCACTGAGTCGAGGATCTAGAGGCATGCCTCCACTAAGACAGTGTCGCGTCCTCATATCTATGCGTCAGCCTTGGAGGAGCATAAAACTGCACCCTCACTGCATTCTGAATTCTTCATTTGGGTAGAGTTAAGGGCTGCGGCCAGGGAGCCACGTCCTTCCATAACTAAAATCGCGACCTTCGCGCAAGCTTGAACCGCGTCTCAATTCGCAGGTCAGAGTCGCGTTTCTCAGAACTGTGTCTCTACTACAAATCAGAGCCGCGTTTTGCAAAAAAAAAGAGAAGGGAACTCAGTTCAGCTTGAGTTTATTATCCATAGTCAGTCAAGGAGCACAACCAGAGACTGCAACTAAGAAATTGGATTCATCTATAATAAAACAACGAAGATGGAGCAAAATTTCGAAGACTCTTATTATTTGGGCCAAAAATGATAAAAGTAATACAAACACTCTTGATGAATAGAGTGTTCTTTTCTTTACAAAAAAAAAGCTAATAATCTTGGTTCGCCAAAGAACGGATTTGTTCTCTGAGGCGATGCATCTCATGTTGACGTGCTTTCTCAGCCTCCATGAGAGCTTGGACCCGCAACTCCTCCTCAGATAAAAATTTCCTCGCAGCCAGCTGCGCTCGTAGAGATTCCAATCTAGAGGAATGAGTGGAGAGGTTTTCTTCAACCTGCGTCCTGGCAGCTTCTAGCTCTTCCAGCTTCTTCCTGGCAGTGGCAAGCTTCTGCTCATTGATTGCAATCAAGGCCTCTGCCTTGGCTATGGTGGCCCGAGCACTGATAATAACCTGCTCTGCGCTATGCATGACGAGCTCAGATTCCCTTGAATCGTCAATCAGCCTTTGATGGTCAGCCTGGAAATGTTGGAGATGGCGGGTCTCTTCAGCTATTTGTTCCTCCATCTCCTTCCGCTCTTGTTCTTGAGCAGCCAGAAGCCTGTTCAGGGTTGCCCGGGCCTCGTGTACTAAACCAGCGTCTTCCAGAGACTTAAGCTCTTTCAAGTCACTTCCCAACTGCTCCACCAGCATCAGGCATGCCCTAGCCTGCGAAGGACCTCCAGTATGACCAATGTTCTCGATCAGATTTTCGAGAAGCACTCGGGCAAATTCGAAAGAACTGCCCCCAGAGAGGATGAGGTCAATACATGATCGCATGGAAGCAAAGAACTGCTGCACTATTTGACGTGTCAGTTCTTCCATGATATCATTAGCTGGAGAGAACTCTGCTAATGTGCTCCTAGATCCCCTTTCCATTACAGGGCGAGAGATGGAAATCAATTCATCTCGCGCAGGAGTAAGGCCAACGACAGGTGCGGCAGAAGCTGAAATGGTCGCCGACACTTCCGGGGTAGTTGCTATCGTAGCAGCCTCCATGGCGACTGAAGTAGCAGCAAACTTGATCTCTTCAGAGCCCTCGGCCGAGGCTTGAATTGTACTGCCTTCTGGGTCGACGCTGGCCGCAAGATCCTCTACCTGAGCTCCTTCAGCGCTCTCTGCAAGTCCTCAAAATGTTAACCATGACAGTAAAAGGAAGATATTCAAAGCCTCAATATTTTCTTACCAAGCTGAGGATTCAAAGACGGCGAATTCCTGGGCGAATCTTGTAGGGTTGAGGTCTCCCCGACTTCAATAATTACCCTCTCCTGAGGCATTTCAGTAGCAGGAGCCTCAACGTCCTCCTGCTGGGCCAGCTCCTGTATCATTTCCTCGATATGGGAGGAAGTCGCAGCCTTGCTGTCCACGGCCAGCCCTGCAGCATAAAGTTAAAGGAAAAAACGTCAGAACCTTTTCCTAGTTAAAAGGGAAACCGGGTCAAAAAGGCAAAGAGAGTACCTTCAGCAGGAGCAATTGCCGCTAGTGGCGACGCCGTCACCGGATCACACCCATGTATTTCTTCCTTCAAAATATGTGAGAATTTACTCGGATCTGGAAGAGCGGGTTCATCGCCAAAATCGACTTCATCGCCTGAATAATATTCATCCTCCTCGGACGATGAAGACGATAATGCAACATAAGAAGCCTCGGCAGTCGAGACCTTACCACCAAGTACCTCGGTAGTAGGGCTGGGGTCAACTACCCGCGAGCTGGGCATCAATACAGCAGGAGACTCAGGCTGTGGTGCCTCATCGCTCCTCTCTTGGGCTGAAGAAGACCCTGGTTGAGTTGAGACCCTGGAATCTTAACATCATCCCTTCCCACCAGGTCAGCCTCAAGTTGCTCAGCCTCATCAGTTGCAGTGGGATCATCAGCAAGCTCCCCTTCTTCTAAAATTGCGGGACCCCTGCTGCGCAATCCACGAGGGCGAACAAGGGGGGTTTCGTCTTCCTCCTCCTCTTCCTCCCTCTGCCCCTGAACACCGGAAGGGACGGCCTCAGGCATTGAAGTTTCAGCCCCTTGAGTCTTTCCTGGCCTTCTTCGGGGCAGGCTCAGCCTGGAAAGTAGCGCCATGAGGACGTTTAGGCACCGCCCGTCGATGCCTTCTAGCAGGCTACTCCCTAGGTGCTGCTGCCCTCGGCTCCATCCCTATCTCCCCTCTGGCTTCTTTCTTAGCTGCCTGGTATTCATCGATACCTCGCATGCGCTTGTTGGACGCCAATTTCTCCTCATAGGACGCATTAATGCTCTTAATGCATGAGCGCTCCATTGAGTAGCCAGGCATCTTGCTAGCCTGGGAGTACCAGGTGCAAAAACCAAGGTTTGCATAGCAGTTTGGCGTCCTGTGAGGCAAGCTGAAAAGAGCCTTTGTCCCCCAGCCACGCTGTAATACCAGGCCCGAGCACCTTCAAATAAATTTCCACTGAAGGCGAGTTGATCGTTAGGGTTGCCGATGTACAGTTGATCGTAACCGAACTGTCGGGAAAAATGATTCAGCATATAAGGCTCAATTGTGCATGAGTTCCCTTGCCGGAAGAGCAGATACCCGGGCCGAATGTTGATAAGCCACCAGAAGACTCCCGACGGTAACCTCGTAAAGTCGTCCGGACCTGCGAGGTCAGCAAATTTATCCCCATAAGATGCACCGGTAATATCGGGGAAACAGCGGTTGAGATGGTAATTCAAAACGTTCAGAATACATTTCCGAACGTAGAACATATAGTTGTTGGACCAGCTCGAGCTCTCCAGCCGCTGCACAAAAGGGACAAACCCCTCGGATCGAGACACTGGCGTCATCAGCGAGGGGCAGTGCATAACGTACCAAGCCATTAGGTACGTGTAGGGAAGCTCGATCCGGGGGTTGGGAGTCTTTACTCTCGGCCTCCCCTCCGAGTCAACCTCCGGTCTTCCTTCTGAGTCGATGATGGCCTCCACTTTACATAGGCTCTGAGTCAGGGCCCGCAGTCCACTTTGGATTCCGGCCACCATTGTCGGAAGGAGAGCGATGGACCTGCCATAGGCCAATAGGACCGCCGGATACACCACGTCGGCAACAATTACTTCATGCGGCAGTGTCGGCACTACACAGCGCTTCAACCACAGCATGAGAAAGCCCGCCAGTAATGCCCGGTCAGAAATGGGGACCCGAGCTTGAAGATGGAAACTTTCAAAAACCGTATCAGGTTTGAAAGTGTCTTCATTCGACTCCGTGGTATAAGAACTCACAGAGGCATCAATCCTCTCGGCGATTTCTTTGTCGGAGCTGGGAGCTAGAATGGTCACTGAGTGATCTTTCTCAGTTATACCATTAAACAGGTAGCTCGGCCAAGACATCTGCTTAACTCCCCTAGTCCTCCAGGAGGTTATTTGACCGCAAATGTGGAAGTGGCACAACACTTCCCAGTAGGTCTCATATATCTGAGGGCACTCTTTCCTCAAAAGATGAAGCTCCTCAGAAGTGGGAACATATTCTTCATAGGGGGCGTCTCCCATGACTAGCCCCGAAACTTCATATAGTTCATGCAGGGCGGGCCCCATTTCTCCGACCGAGGTGAAGAATGTCCCCGTCAAAGGTTGTAGTGCTCCATGATCCCATAAAAATTGTGGGAACTTTGCGGGATGCCATACTGCACAGCCCTGACCGCATGACACAATCCCACTTGTTCCAACAGACCTCCAAGTTCAGCGAGGACAAAGCCCACCATCTTGCCCCACCAGACTTTGTCGGAGGAATGGACCCACCCGAGCGGGCCGAAGTCACCTGGAAAATCACCCCTTACCTTCATGAATTGATTGATGAAGGTGGCGCTGAGTTGAGGGGTTTCCCCTACTGGGTACTCAGACCTGAGTAATCCAGGAAACAAGCCAAAAACTTCCCTCCCGTGTCCGGCAGGGTGTACCTTCCGGGCGCCCAGTATGCCGAGAGAGACATTGGGGACAAGTCGGGCAAGCTCCCATTCCATTGCCCAGGGGACAGACATGTGCTGGAGATAGGATAAGGGATGCATTCTCTCCATATTTGGAAGAAAGAATTTCCTACCCCCTATTTGGCGAAGCCACTTATAATCGCCATCATGCAAGATGTGATCATCCTCGCCGATGTTGTCCCCAAAGAAGAAGATGGGTTTTTTTAACGGAATACGTGAATCCGTCTCAAAATCTGCGTCGGTCATGATTTCCCGGAAGGTCCTCATGTCGATCTTGCAGATCTTCTCCCTTCGCTCCTTCGACTTGTCGGTAGTCACAGGAGCAGTCCTCTACAACACGAAGGATAGGTTGCGGTCAGTACCGCCTACGTGCCCGAAGTGACATTTCTTGGAGAGAGGGTTGGAGGAATATCGCACTACAAAAAAAATAATACTTGATCAGAAATCTGAAAGAAAATGATCAAGTGTTTACAACTCAAACGCAGGAATGGATCCAGACGCGGAAATCATCAAAATCTGCGTCCAGACCCGAAGACCGCAAGGCTAGTATGGAGCCCGCGTTTTTTTTAAAATCCAAGACTTATGAGATATTTTCTAAGTATTGGGCTCAGACGCAAGATTCATGAGGACCAGCATCTGATTTCACAAGACGCAAGAGTTATAAGGAATCTGCGTCTGAATCTTTCACACTTAGAAATATTCTAAGTGTTGAACCCAAAACGCAAGGCTCATTGGGGCCCTATGTTCAACAAAGCAGACGCAGATTCGAACAGATAAAGGAAGCAGAGGTCATCAGACCTGCGCCCTGTTGATCGACTAAAAAAAAACTGCGCCTGAAGATCAAACACTGGCATAAGCCCGCGTTGGCGGTTCACATTCAAAAGGGATTTAAGAGTTAAAACAACTCTGTAAACCCCTTTAATTGTGGAAATCAAGTCCGATGGCTTCTTATACCTGAAAGAGGGGTTTTCTGCATGGAGGAACCGCCCCTCTGAGTCTCAGAGACGACCGCCTTTGAAGACGAAGCAGTATGCTTGGCCTTTGGTGCCATTGCGATCAAGGATCCGATGTTAGATGAAGGAAAAGAGAACAAAGGAAGCTCCTTTCTCAAAACCCTAACAGATGCACACGAATACGAAGGAGAGTCTAATGATGACTCTTGAAGGACTGTTGCCTTTTATAGGCACGGTGATTCGCAAAGATACGCGGCGCTTGGCTCGACGCCTAACTACTACCGCCTGACGCGTGGACAGCGCATTAAGTGCAGTGTGAAGTTCGCACGCCAAAAAGAAGGTGTCCCCTCAGTTCAATAGGACACGTGGCAACATACTCATAGCACGAATTCGCATCCAACAGTCGGGTCTTCATCCCAAGAGACGCATCCCTCCGATGGACGCACCTTCTCAACTAAGCCAGAGTTACGTCCGGAAAGCCGCGTCTTCATTCCAAAAGACGCATCCCTCCGAAGATCGCATCTTTTCAACCCGGCCAAAGTCGCGTCTACCTCATGGAGTAACAGTCGCGTTGTCATCCCAAAAGAGGCACCCCTATAGAAGGCGCGTCTTTAAAGCAGTATCACCCCTGCGTCCACAGAACTGGCGTGTAGTCCTTGCTTCTGCAATTCAGTTCAAAAGTACACTGGCACAAGCAGACGACTGCCCACCCCTGGTTTAAAGTACACCAACGATAAACTCAAAGCATCGGGGAGGTTTAGACTGTGTATCAGTTTTGGCAGCTTCAAAGAGTTCCACAGTATACTCACGAAGGCCATACTCCAAACAAGATCAAGCCCGGGCTTTGTCAGTCCAATCATGAAAGTGGATTTAGCTAGAGTCCAAAGTATTTCGAAATCCATCCCATCCATCCCAGCTAACTGCGGAATATCGAAAACTTTGGAGGGAGTTATGTAGGCTGTCTAAAAATCATTAAAGACAAGTCGTCAAAAGCAGAGTCCCAAACTCCAGACGCAGGGCGTCTCAGCCAGCATTGCAGCATCAAGACGCGAGGGTCGAAACCCGCATCTCAGCCAGCACTGCAGCATCAAGACGCGAGGGTCGAAACCCGCGTCTCAGCAGCACTGCAGCATCAAGACGCGAGGGTCGAAACCCGCGTCTCAGCATCACTGCGGCACCAAGGCGCGAGGGTCGAAACCCGCGTCTCAGCAGCACTGCAGCACCAAGGCGCGAGAGTCGAAACCGCATCTCAGCATCACTGCGGCATCAAGACGCGCGGGTTGAAACCCGCGTCTCAACAGCACTGCAGCACCAAGGCGCGAGGGTCGAAACCCGCGTCTCAGCAGCACTGCAGCACCAAGACGCGTGGGTCGAAACCCGCGTCTCAATTATAACTTCCCTCGTTATGGGGTCAATCACCACCCACATAATAAGGAAGTTAACCCCCATTGTGGAGCGTTTTTAGGGGACACGTTCACCCCTGAAACCTCTATAAATAGCCCTGTTGCTATGGAGAAGGGGTCGGTCAATTGGAGATCAGAGAAATCAAGGAGAAGAGCTTAACTTAAGAGCTTCCAGAGAGAAGAAAAGAGAGTCCAACTCTTCAAGTAACTTGCTGCGTTCAAGTCAATCTTTGCCTACAATCTCTTTGAGATTCTTGGTCGACAGAGCTGTGTTACTCCGTCTGCCATCCGAAGAGAAGATCCCCAAAAGTTCCTGACGATCACCCGGTACACAGAAAATAAGATTCACTTTCCATCGCCATCTGAAGAACCCAGCACTAAATAAAGGGGAGATTCAAGACTCAACATCTTCCCTCCCTTGTAGTCGGAGTATAAGTTTGTTGTAACTTTTCAATTGATTCAAGGAAACTTTACGCAAACTTTTCTACTCCGTACCAAACAGTTTTAATATCATATTTTTGTATTTATACAATTTTTGTAGAAAATAGTTTTTCATTTCAAAAATTCAAGTTTTGAAAAATACCAATTTTGTGTTTAAGCCTAATTTCAATATCACAAAAATAGTTCAAATAGTTTGTATATGCGTTGATTTTTGTCACACATGTTTGGTATTCAAAGATCTTACAAGAACTTATTTTTGTAGAATTTATGAGAATTTATGGGATTTAATTGGCATTAAATAATCTATGTTTTCAATCCCTAATTATCCAGCCAGACAAACTGGCGGTCGACCGGATGGTCGACCAGACCAGTTGTCGGTCGACCGGACCGGTCGACCGATGTGCACGAGAGACGTGCACAGGCTAGCCATAGTAGGCCGGTCAACCGGGCGGTCGACCGACTGAAAGCACCCAACTCTCGGGTGCTGGCCCGGTCGATCGGGCGGTCGACCGACAGGCTTGGCCGGTCGACCGGGCGGTCGACCGATGGCACAGCGGTCAGAAATTTGACCATTGGCCGGTCGACCGGGCGGTCGACCGATAGCTGGATTTCCTGCTGAGTTATCCCCAATGGCTAGTTTTTGGAGCCTATTTATATGGGGCTGTTTTTGGCTGTTTCTGTAAGATTTCAAGGGAGTTTTTGTGCTAGTTTTTCCTACCTCTCTAAGTGTTTATCTCCACTTGTTTTAGAGCCAATATTTTCATATCAAAAAGAGAGTTTTTCAAGAGGGTTTTCAAAAGAGATTGCTAGAGTTTTTCACCACATCTCTATCTTATTTTCTCACACATGCTTGAGCTATCCATTACTATATCAATCCTCTAGGGATCTTTGCTGTGAGAGTGTTTTTAGGTGATCCAAGTGTAGAGATAACCTTTGTATTTGAGGAGGCCAACTTGCAGATTTGTGTCATTTCGAGTTCATGTGGGAGCTCAGTGTAGAGGTGCGGCCTCGCAAGCTAGTGTGCTTATGTGTGTTGTTCTTGCGGGAACAAGAGAGGGACTAGTGAGTCTAAGGAGTTCTAGTGTGAACTCGTTGTAGGTGTTGCAGCACCGAGTGATCCGGTGGGATCAGTTTTTAGTGAAAATCATTCATAGTGTAGAAGGCGGGGACGTAGAGCAAGGGTACTCGAACCTCGAAACAAATCTCTCGTGTTTGCGAATGCTCTCTCTATCTCTCACTTGTGTTTATATCTTGCATGTTTACATTGCCTATATCTTTATATGCTTGATATATCTTGTGCTCTATTGTTATATGCTTGGGATTGTTTGCTCACACTTGTATTCAACCAAGAGAGCCATAGTGGCACCTCAACTCTTATTCCAGAGGAATCTTAAGGAGATAGTTCAGAGTCCTTCACCGAGAATACGGCTACACTCTTGTGTTATACTTGGTGTGTTTTGCATAATAGTTTTTAATTTGTTTAAATAGTTTTTAATTCAGCATTATTCATCATTAGCTTAGTTAGTCACCTATTCACCCCCCTCCAGGTGATCTATAGAAAAGACTTAGTTTTAAAAGAAAATAAAACTGTTGATGGAAAATGAATTTTTGAAAAAAGAGAATGTTTCCTTATCTTTAATATTGAATGTTTCTTTTGAAGGAAACAATTCGTTAATAAATAAAATTAACTCTATTTCAAAAGAAAAGGAAACTATTTTAAAGGAAAATAACTCTTTGAAAAAGAAATTGTTTTAAAACAAAAAATATTTCTAAAAAGAATAATAATTTTGATTCTTGCCATGTCTCTCATGATAATAATGTTACACCTTCTTTTGATAAAAATGGAATTCATGTCTTGAAAAATTGAATTGATTGTTTGAGCTAAACTTTGAACATTTGTGCATTTAACCATTCTAGATTGGAAACCTTATTTCAAAGAAATAAGCTCCACATGTTCATGCACAAATCATATGGCATACACATGCACACCATGCTCGCCCTACTCACATGTATGCTAGAGTGTACAAATGTACACATTGCGGCCACAAAGGCCATTTAGTAAAATTTTATTTGACAGAATAAATCATTTAAATTTTGTAAATAAAAAGGGTTGGGTTCCAATTACTAACCCCCATGGACTCAAAAAAAAATGGGTACCAAAATCTTCACCTTTTATGTTTAATGTAGGTGTGGGCTCTCACAAAAATATGAGAGGGTTGGTATCTTGATGGTGAATGCATGTGGAGCTAGATGGACATACCCAATTGATGCATCACTATCAAGGATGTTTGGTGGGAGGACCACCATTTTTTGAAGACCTAAAAATTAGTTCATATGGTTTGGTAATTATCTCTAACTCCCATTTTAGTTTACATATTTTTTATCATTGACTGTTAGCATGTTTTGTTTTTAATGCTTGTTATGTTAAATGCTATGTTATTACACATGTGATATACATAAATAGTCTTTTAGATACAACCATATTTATATGCATTTATATTTTGTGTTCTCATTATTGTTTAACTACTATGTATATACTAGTTCTAAAACATGTTCATTTAGCCTAATGATCATGTTTGTTTTATGCTTCATGTGGTGAGTACTTGTTTAGATGTAGTTTTCATTAAAACTTGTGCTTATACTTACACAAGTAATGAGCTATACTTGATTATTATGTGTTTGTGCTTCATTGCTCATTTGTACTCATCACATTTACTTGTATAACCTAGTTTTGATGATTCTTGCATTTATACTTATTTTTCTATTTTTGTACATGTTTAGCTTCATGTATATGTTATTTTTGTCTAAAACTAATAAGATATACATGTATATTCTTGAGTCACTTTCCTTCAAGCAAAATTCTATTTTAGACTCGTTTATATTTGGGATATGTATGTATACTTTTTGCTTCGACAAAACATACATATACCTTAAACCTTATTTAGTTTTAATAAAATTTTAGTTTTGATGATTTTAATATTTTTTTGATAAAAGAATTTCATGTTTATTTTGAGCCTTTATTGTTTATTTTAATGAACATGCTATGCATACGATTCTTGTGCATTCATGTTTCTTTTGTTTACTTATGACCTTGTTTTCATGAACTAAGTCTTATGCCTTATAAATCTTGAGTGACAATTTTTGTGTACTTAGCATGCTTCATGGGATATATGATTTGGTTTAATATTTTTGAAGGATCTTTAACTAGTTTTTTTTTTAAAAATTACTTTGAAACTATTATCTATTCTTCACTTGGTATCATTTTTAATCTAAAATTACTTTCAAAATCTTATTTTTGAAAACTCCTACCCTTTAAGGGCGGTTGGTTGGGTGTGATACCTTGTGTGTCATAATGACTATTTTTTTATCATGTGCATGAATAGGGTGGTAAGTATGAGATATACATGATTTTAATGAAAACTCAATTTTGTATACTCATATATGTTTTCTTATACATGTATGATTCAAATTTTGAGTGATATTTTCATGCATACATATATATGACTTATTGTGCTAAGATTAAAATGTTAACTCTTTATAGTACAAATTATTTCATGATAAGATTGATTTAGTTCTTAATGTCATTTATTTTTCAATTAGTAGCATATACAAGCTTATGCACTATTTTAAAAAAAGAAAAAAAGTTCTTTAAAAACTTAAAATGATTTCACAATATTTATATTTTCCTACAAGTGGTACTCATGTTGATGTTTACCTATAAAATAATATTTATATTTACCTACAAGTAGTTTATTCACATTTGCTTTGCCACCAAGTAGTGGTATATCAAAATTTATTTTGTTGACTTCAAGAAATTTCAAAATTTGTTTTAAGTGGTATCAAAAAAAAATTTCAAAAATTATTTAATATGTATTGCCTATATGCAAGATTAGCTTAACATCTCCTCTATATATACATTCATGTTGAGTATGTCTCACATATTGAGGAGCTTATCTTCTCTTCTTTATGTGATACACATTTGTAGGGGGAGCTTAACATCTTCGCTTATATATTGTATATTATGTTTTATATGGTTAGGGTTTAGTCATCCCTTCTCTATGTAATACATGCATGTAGGGGGAGTTAACTTAACGTCCCTCCTCTTCATGAATGTATATCACATATACATCTTTCTTGTTTATTTTTCTTCACCCTTTTTTTGATGAGTTGACAACAAGGGGAGAAAAATTTAGAGAGTTTATATATATATATATATATATATATATATATATATATATATATATATATATATATATATATATGCTTTCATATTATTGTTTATGCATATATGTTTAGTTTATATGAGCCTTTATGTTTATTTGCTATGCATGAGTTAAGGGGGAGCTTCTATGAAGTTTATCCTCAATCCATACATATATAACTTCGTGAGTTTTGTCAAACATCAAAAAGGGGGAGACTGTTGGCTCAAAGGCCCATCACTCTAGTTTTGATGATGATTAACTCATGTAGTTATAGTACTAATGATCTTGTACTAATTAAGTTTCAGATTTTCTATCAAGATCTTAGTCGGTGTTTAGCTTCAATGAAAAATTCGAAGTCAAGTTTTAAAGCTAGCACATGTTGATTCAAGAGCTCGAACTTCAAAGATCGCATCAAGTACTCAAGAGGAGTCTAGCTCATGAATCAAAGTTTTGGACCATGTCAAGATGGAGAAGAAGATTTTCAAGACTTGAGTCTAGTACTTATAAGTGTTAAGATTTTGTGTTTCAGATAGAATGTAAAGGATAGATTAGTCGTAGATTGCTCAAGCTTATACACACACACACAAAATTTATATGTGTTTGCATAAGAATAATTTTGATTTTAAAAAATACCGTTTTGGTCTTGAGATTCAAAGTTGATATCTTTGTATTTCATGAATAGAGTTCATAAAAACAAGTTTACATATTTTATATGTGATTTGAATTTTATCCATACACATTGATGGTTCAATTATCTAGAAAAACTCAGTTTGATGTTTCTATTTCATACTTTTAAGTTTTATATTTATCAAAACTTTGTTTAGAGCTTATTGTCAAAAACATAGATATTTCGTCTTATATGTGCATTGGATCATATCCATACACATTATGCTTCAAAAAAGTTTTAATATCTTGTTTTTGTATTTGAACAAGTTTTGAAAAAATCCGTTTTTCATTTAAAAGTAGATTTTGAAAAGTACAGTTTTTATTTAAAGCTTTACTTCTATACCTCAAAAATAGTTCAACTTGTTTGTAATATGTGTTTTTGATGACACATATTTGGATTTCAAAGTATTTCAATGAACTTATTTTTGTTGATTTTATGTGATTTTATAGAATATTAAAAGACCAAGTTTTAATCCTTTAAAAACCCAGACCTAGGCCTCTGGCAGTCGACCGATCGGTCGATCGAGCCAGAAGTCGGTTGACCAAGCGGTCGACTGATGTGCACAGGCTACGTGCACTTGCCTGGCTTGAGGGCCGATCGACCAGATGGTCGACCGATCCAGAGAGCTTGCTCTCTGGATCTGGCCCCGGTCGACCAATCCAGAGAGCTTGCCTCTGGATCTGGCCCCAGTTGACCAAGCAGTCGACCATCCAAAAAGCAGTGCTCTCTGGTTCTTACCTCGGTCGACCGATAGGTCTTTGACCTTAGTGCGGTCGACCGGGCGGTCGACCGGGCGGTCGATCGGCAACCCCAACGGTCATAAAAATGATGTTGGCTAATCGACCAGCCGGTCGACCGGCCCGCCCATCTGGTCCCAACGGCTAGTTTTCTGGTGCTTCTATAAATGAGACTTTTGGCTAGATTATTGGGTAAGATTTTTAGGCGATTTTCTAGAGCTCTTCTACAAAGTTTCTAAGCAATTTAGAGCTTCATTTCCAAATCCAAAAGAGAGTTTTCAAGAGTGAATCTCTTGTATTTTCAAAAGAGTTTTCTTGAGATTTTTCCACCACTCACTTTATCTAGTTTTCTCACACAAGCTTGAGTTTTTCATTGTTATATTTATCTTCTACGGATCATTTGTTGTGAGAGTGTTTTTGGTGATCAAGAGAAGAAGATCACCAAGTGTTCCACCTCCTTGTATTGAAAATTTGTATAGGTACGGCTTCGGCGAACTTGTGAGTTCGTATTGTGTTGTTCTTATGAGAACAGGTGAGGGACTTGTGAGTCCAAGAGTTCTTGATGGAGCTTGTTGTAGGTGTTGCAGCACCGAGTGATCTTGTGGGATCAAATCTAGTGAAAATCCTTCATAGTGTTGAAGGCGGGGACGTAGAGCAAGCGTGCTCGAACCTCGAAATAATTCTCCCGTGTTTGCGATTGCTCACCTCTCTCTCTCTCACTTGTATTTATATATCTTATATGCTTATATTGTTTATCTCTTTATATGCTTGATATATTTGTGGTTAATTGAATATATGCTTGAAATTATTTGCTCACACTTGTATTCAACCAAGAGAGCCATAGTGTTATCTCAACTCTTAATCAAAGGAACCTTGAGGAGATAGTTCAGAGCCTTTCACCGGGAATTCAGCTGCACTCTTGTGTTATACATTGTGTGTAGTTATAGTTTGCATAATTAGTTTAATTCCGCATTAGTTTTACATTAGATTAGCTTGTCACCTATTCACCCCCCTCTAGGTGACCTACAATTTTCTCTCTGCAGTTTTAGTCCCCACTATGTCTCTTAATCGGCCTTGATTTCATTGCTGAGATGGGGAAATGAATTCCTTGACTAAAATGTCCTCATTATCACCAATTGCCTGACTAATATTTTGCCACCACTTCAATGGAAGCTGGTGGAAGAGTGTGGAAGAAAAAGGAAAATGAAAAAGAAAAGAAAAGGAAAAAGGAAAAGATAAGGGAAGAAAAAACAAGAAAGAAAAGAAAGAAGAAAGAAGCTGGTGAAAGAGTGTAGAAGAAAAAAGAAAAAGAAAATGAAAAAGGACAAGAAAGGAAAAGGTGAAAGGGAAAAGCAAATAAAGGAAAAAGAAAGAAAAGAAAAAAAAGAAGTAAGGAAAACTATCCGGGGCAAATCTGAAATTGGGAAAATTCAAATATTATTAATTTTGGTAAAATTTGACTAACTTAGAAAATTCTCCAAAAATTCTCTAAAATAGAAAATATTATCCTGAGAAATATTGTGAAATCAGATTAAGAAATTAAGCATCATTTGCAAATAAAAAATTCTAGAATTGATCGGCGATACTAGTTGACACCGAATATAGGAGATTTTGCAAAATAATTTACAAAAAATTCAGAAAATCATGAAAAATCTAAAATATTGAAAATCAATATTTGAAATTAAAACTGGTCTATTATAACTATTAAAAAGGTCAAACCAAGTGGTATCACTGTATAAAGGAAAGAGAATGGGTTTGATATAAAATAAATATTAATAAAAAGAAAATAAATATGGGAAAAAATAAAAAATACGAGTGAAAAATCGGGATACGGATCCGGATACATATTTCGGGAACCGGGTGTTACAACTAGATTCATAATGATGAAAGAGCTGATTAGCTATTTACTGGACTCAAGGTTTACAATATCAGGTATCCTGACAGCTCTGGAATTTGATGTTCTTGATGATTTTTGAGATTATATGTAACATGGATTGATACATGAGGTTCACAAGGATTGCTTTTGGGTTAATGGATCAGTTACAGATATAATATCAGTGGATGTGCTCTTGATCAGTTTAAAATGAGATAGCACATTGACCAGAGGTGCAGGACTGTTACTGTATAAATTCACGTTACTGAAAGTTACTGGGACAGGATTGTCTGATCGTAACACCCGGTACAGTCCTATTGTTTATCTTATATATGGTTACTATTGTCGTTCACTATTACTGATATTTTTCACCGTGTATACGATTTACTATTGACTGTTATACTGTATCGTTACTGTCACCGTATCATCCCAGCATTATAAGTAACATAGATATTGATTGTTATAACTGAATTAAATAATAATATAAATGGACAACTTACACTAGGTTGGAAAAATTGATGGAGGAGACAGCGTCTGTATTTTGGTTGGACCTAAGATAAAGGTTGCGCAGCCGAGATAGGTTCCACTGCAGGGTTCCAGGGGATGACTGACATCCCGTATTATTCATATTGTTATTGTTATTGACTACCTAGCGGTAGCACATGGTTTAACATCAGGTGATTGGGTCGTGATTCCGGGTATGTACGGAACCCACCTAAAATATGGACCATGTCTCTAACCGATCAGTTTCAATAATTTAGAACCCTGATGGACATGTGTTATTGGCGTAGTAAGGGATGCGTCTACTGCATGTGGCAATTGGTGTTCGCTGACATAATTAATAATGATAAACCGTTATTATGTACTATAATTGACTGTACTCACCTGACTGAAGTCATATAAGTTATGATAGACATCTGATTGTATACTGGACCTTAACATGACTTATCCTACCCACACCTGATATATATATATATATATATAGAGAAAAATGTATATCAGCCTGCGGCTGAGAGAACTCTCTCAGCCTGCGGTGACGTGGCTCAATTTTGTCACCCACTAACTTGCGGCCCGCTTATAGGAAGAAGTTAAATTACTAAATACCCCTTATGAAAAGCTACTCTTTCGGTAACTTTCATTATTGTTTATTATTATTTGCCCACAAGGCAATTTTTTGGACCGCTCGTTGTCAGATTTAGGTTATTATTTATTATTATTTTTCCCCCTTTTTTGCCGCTCTTTATAGGATTTAGGTTATTGTTTATAAATTATTTACAGTGCAAATGTAAACAATGAACGACATTGCGACCAAAATAGCATAAGTCTATAGTGCAAACATATACATCTACGACCATGGTCTACACTGCGACCAAGGTCGCAAACATCTACAGTGCAAACATAAATAACTGCGACCAGGGTCAATAATGCGACCAAGGTCGCATAAGTATACAGTACAAACATAAACAACTGCGACCAGGGTCGACATTGCGACCATGGTCGCATAAGTATACAGTGTAAAATAAACAACTGCGCAAACATAGACATCTGCGACCATGGTCTACACTGCGACCAAGGTCACAATCATATACAGTGCAAACATAAACAACTGCGACCAGGGTCAATAATGACTGTTTGTCTGATCGTCCTATAAACTATTAAATTGGTTTTTACATATATTATGCGATCATGGACTGCGACTATGGTCGCAGTACCCACGACTGCATTTTTTTGGATGATTTTTTTTGCTAAGTTAAATGTAATAACGGTGACTAAGGACTGATTCTACAGTCGCAGTTTACGTATATTTTTTATATGTTTTGCGCTTCACCGTAACTGTTGTCTCAGCCGCCTATAAACTATGAATTTTTTTTACTTATTGCATGCGTAGGACTGCGACTATGGTCGCAGTGTTTAAGAACAGCAGTCGCAGTTTCATATGTAATTAAAAGAGCATTAAAAGAGCTTATAAGTTAATATAGTGAGAAAGAGATTTTACAAAAAATGAGAATTAAAAGCTTTTAAAAGAAGACAATATAAGGTTGAATATCAGAAGGTCAGGAAATCCTAATCCTCGTCATTATCACCATCATAAGCAGATTCGTCGTCTTCATTCTTCTGCTCTTCCTGTTCATCACTTATTTCCTCATCATCTTCCTGTTTTTGAGGTTTTTTTTGTTTCACCGATAAACTCCCAAAATGGATCGTCTCTATCAAGCTCTTCGTCCGATCCGTTGCGAGAAAGCGAGCCTACAGCATCAGAGGACATGCTTTCATCAAGCGTGTCTCCGTCAAGTGGCAGAGGGATAATGTCTTCCTCACTAACCCACATGAAATCTTCATTATCCTCATGAATAGGAGGATCAGTTAATACATTATTTGATGTAGTGAGATAGTCAAAAGGAGTGAAGTCCAGACTAGTATCAGATTCACTAGAATACCCTGGAGAAAAAGGACCGGTGGGGAACGATTGAAGTTGAAATCTAAGTGTTCAGAGGAATAAAATGGGGAAGACATGATTCAAGAATGAATTGAAAAGGAAGAGCAAAATATTATTTTTAGATATGAGATAATGTATTAGTTACAAGCACTATATAAAGGTAAAGAATGTGAAAGAACATGAATAGTAATAATAATTGTTATAGGTGAAGGTTGAGTATTGGAAGAAGTGGTAAAAAAAATATTTAATTGAAGAGTTATGGCGGGAGAATCCGAAGAGTTGCTTTTTTTCCAGAGGTTTACTGCGTGAAGTACAAATTAACTTTTATAGAATGTTTTCCCTATATCTTTAGATTACGTCTGGTGCACATTTTTCCTTTATCGAGATTAATATTATTGCATCTCTTTTTCCGAGACTGTTGTTTTATCACGGTAGATAGAATATTAATTACTTCTTTTAATTCATTTAATTCAGTGTAATTAATATAGCATTTTATAAGATGTGATATACGCTAATCTACTTTGTAAACTAATAAAATTTCTGTTCCATAAGGCATGCGAAAAAGGATTGCGACTTTGGTCGCAGTGCTGAAAAAAGATTGCAACCATGGTCGCTGTTCTGAACGAGGTCGCAGCTAAAAAAAGATTGTGACCATGGTCGCTGTTCTGAACGAGGTCGCAGCTGAAAAAAGATTGCGACCATGTTTTCGTCTGTTAATTTTATGGGAATAAGGAATGTGACTAGGGTCGCAGACGTGATATAAAAAAGGAATGCGAATAGGGTTGCAGACTGCGACTTTTGTTATAATATGACTACGACTAGTGCCGCAGTCGTCATATATAAATTGTATTAATTCTGCGACGATGGTCACAATGTTCGAAACGATATCATGTTTCGTCTGTTGTAGAATTAAGAATTTTATAACTGTAGACATATTCACAGCTGAAAATTCTGTAGGTAAATTTTGTTTGTGGATGAGTTTATGCTAGTTTAGAAGTAAAAAAAGGGGTATTTTTATCATTTTGATTCACGAATGTTTAGGCGGGATTTTTTTGTTTTTTTGGCGCCTACACTCTGCGGCCGATCTGTGGCATATATTCGCCACGTCACCGGGGGCTGAGAAACTCTCTCAGCCATCGGCTGAGGTACAGTAACCCCATATATACATACATATATATATATATACATACATATATATATATATGTATGTATATAGGGGTTACTGTACCTCAGCCTGCAGGCTGAGAGAGTTTCTCAGCCGGCGGGACGTGGCTGAATATATGCCACACATCGGCCGCAGTGTGTTGGCGCCAAAAAAATCAAAAAAATCCCGCCTAAACAATCGTGAAACAAATTGACAAAAATACCTCTTTTTTAATTCTAAAGTGGAATAAAGTCATGAACAAACAAAATTCAGTTGAATATATCTACAGTTATAAAATTCGTAATTTTAATACATCGAAAAATATAATTAAAAAAATTGGATCAATATAATGTAAAATAAGAAGAAGCATTGAAAATTTAAAAAACATGCCATGGTCGCAGACTTAATACAATATAACAACTGCGACACAGTCGCAGTTACTAGTCGCACTCATAGTATAACAAAACGTTTTTATGCGACCTAATATAATATAATTTCAATTTTATATGACAACTGCGACACAGTCGCAATCACTAGTCGCAGTCATTGTATAACAAAACTTCTTTATATAACGTCTGCGACCCTAGTCGCATTCTATCGTACAACAATGCGACCTCCTTCAGTACTGCGACCAAAGTCGCAATCTTCTTTCCCATGCCTTATGTAAAAGATTTTTAATATGCGACTAGAGTGGATTAGCCATGCGACCCTGAGATCAATTCGCGTATATCAAATCTTATAAAATTACTATAATAATTACACTGAATTAAATGAAGTAATTAATATTCTTTCTACCGTGATACAACAATAGTCTAGAAAAAAGAGATGCACTAATGTTAATCTCGAGAAAGGAAAGATGTGCACCATACGTAATCTAAAGATATAGGCAAACAATTCTATAACAAGTTAATTTGTATTTCGGATTCTCCCGCAATAAATCTTCAATCAAATATTTAATTTTTTTTTACCACTTCTTACCATACTCAACCATCACCTGTAACAATTATTATTACTATTCATGTTCTTCCACAATATTGACCTTTATATAATGCTTGTTACTAATATATTATCTCATACCTAAAAACTATATTTTTGCTCTTCCTTTTCAATTTGATTTCAAAAACTTCCAAAAAAAATTCATTCTTGAATCATGTCTTCCCCATCTTCTTCCTCTGAACACTTAGATTTCAACTTCAATCGTTCGCCTACCGGTCCTTTGTCTTCAGGATATTCTAGTGAATCTGATACCAGTCTGGACTTTACTCCTTTTGACTATCTCACTACATCAAATAATGTATTAACTGATCCTCCTATTCATGATGATAATGAAGTTTTCATGTGGGTTAGTGAAGAAGACATTATTCCTCTGCCACTTGACGGAGACATGCTTGATGAAAGCATGTCCTCTGATGCTGTAGGCTCGCTTCCTAGCAACGGGTCAGACGAAGAGCTTGATAGAGACGATCCATTCTGGGAGTTCATCGGTGAAATAAAAAACCTCAAAAACAGGAAGATGATGAGGAAATAAGTGATGAAGAGGAAGAGCAGAAGAATGAAGACGATGCATCTGCTTATGATGGTGATAATGACGAGGATTAGGATTTCCTGATCTTCTGATATTCAATTATATTTTGTCTTCTTTTAAAAGCTTTTAATTCTATTTTTTTGTAAGGTCTCTTTCTCACTATATTAACTTATAAGCTCTTTTAATTACATATCCAAACTGCGACTGCTGCTCTTAAACACTGCGACCATAGTCGCAGTCCTACTACGGATGCAATAATTAAAAATAATTCATACGTTATAGGCGGCTGAGACAAAAAGATACGGTGAACTGCGACTATAGAATCAGTCCTTATTCAGACAACAGTCAAAAATAAAGAACAAAAAGAATATAAAATAATACGTAAACTGTGATTATACTATCGCTCTCGTTAAATACTGTGACCATAGTCGCGGTACTGCGATCATAGTCGCAGTCCATGGTCGCATAATATATATAAAAACCAATTTAATTGTTCATAGGAGGATCAGACAACATTCACAAAATAAAGAACAAAAAAATATAAAATAATACGTAAACTGTGATTATACTATCATTCTCGTTAAGTATTGCGATCATAGTCGCAGTACTGCGATCATAGTCGCAGTCCATGGTCGCATAATATATGTAAACACCAATTTAATTGTTCATAGGAGGATCGGACAAACATTCAGAAATTATACGAAGGACAGTATTTGATGACTAACGGTTGACAATTTATGGTCGCAGTTACTTAATCATTTATCAGTTCCCAATGCGACTATGGTCGGAATAATGTACTATTTTAGAGTTCAAAGTAATTTAAAGTTATAGTGTATTAACTTTTAAACTGTTTTGGATAACTGAACAGTCACCTAGGAAGTATACAATTTTTGAGAAAAGGTAAAAAATAAGTTTGAGAGATATTCACGTGGTTTGAGAGCTTAAACCCTTTGGAATTCCGGGATTAAAAATATATAAAGGGTCATCAGCAAAGGATTACAAACATACTAAATTATTTTTGCTCAAACTTGTTACTCTCACTGTTCGGAAAATGATTCAAAAAATGTCTTCTCCACCGTCTTCACCGGAAAGAAGCCAATCATCTAATGATGATTGGATGTATAGTTCTGAAGATATGCCTCGCTACGGGTCAGAGGATGAGCTTGATACAGACGACCCATTCTGGGAGTTCATTGATGAACCAAAATACAAACATGAAGAGGAAGAAAGCGAAGAGGAGATTGTCGCTAAAGAGGAGGAAGGGATGGAAAGCGATATGGAAGACGAAAGCAGTCATACTCTTGACAACGAATCTGATTACGATGGTGATGACGAGGATTAGAAGTTTAAAAATTGTATTTTATTTTTTTTTAAATATATATGAATCTGTTTTCTAAAGTTAATTTAAAATGAAGGATATATATGACTTTTTTTCAAATTAAAGCAGTCATACTTTTTTTTAAATATATATGACTTTGATCGCAGTTGTTGGCCGAATCTTAATAAAATACACTGCGACATTGGTCGCAGTTGCTGTCTCTAGTATTAATCAACAACAACACTACGACCTTGGTCGCTATGCGTGTCAATATAAAGGAAACACCTACCTAACGTACTGCGGCCTAAGTCGCAGTCATTGTACTGCGACCCTAGATTGCAGATGCTGGCCCTCTTTATCAATAACAACATATGCGTGTTAATATAAAGGAAACACCTACCTAACGTACTGCGACCTAAGTCGCTGTCATTGTACTGCGACCCTAAATTGCAGATGCTGGCCCTCTTTATCAATAATAACATTGCGACCTTGGTCGCAATTAACCATGTACACTGCGACCAAAATCTCTGTCTACATTATATACACAAAAAAATAAACTATATAGGAGAACCTAGATCTGACAAAGAGAGGTAAAGAAATAGGGGGGAAAATAATTTATAATCAATAACCTAAATCGTATAAAGAGCGGCAAAAAGAAAGGGGGAAAAAATAATAATAAACAAGTCTGACAACGTGCGCTCCAAAAATTGCCTTTTGGGCAAAAAAAATAATAAACAATAAGGAAAGTTAAAGAAAAAAGTAGCTTTTCATAAGGGGTATTTGGTAATTTAACTTCTTCCTATAAGCGGGCCGCAAGTTAGTGAGCTGACAAATTGAGCCACGTCACCGCAGGCTGATAGAGTACTCTCAGCCCGCGGGCTGATATACATTTTTCTCATATATATATATAATATATATATATATATATATATATATATATATATATATATATATATATATATATGGGCTTACTGTACCTCAGCCTGCAGGCTGAGAGAGTTTCTCAGCCTGCGGGACATGGCTGAATATAGGCCACACATCGGTCGCAGAGTGTGGGCGCCAAAAAAATCAAAAAAATCCGCCTAAACAATCGTGAAAACAAATTGACAAAAATACCCCTTTTATATGACGACTGCGACTTCTAGCATTGAAAAGTAAAAAAACATTCCATGGTCGCAGTTACTTAATCATTTATCAGTTCCCAATGCGACTATGGTCGCAATAATGAACTGTTTTGGAGTTCAAAGTAATTTAAAATTATACTGTATTAACTTTTAAACTGTTTTGGATAACTGAACAGTCACCTAGGAAGTATACAATTTTTGGAAAAGATAGAAAATATATTTGAGAGATATTCACGTGTCGGAGAGCTTAAACCTTTTGGAATTCCGGGATTAAAAATATATAAAGGGTCATGAGCAAAGGATTAAAAACATACTAAGTTATTTTTGCTCAAACTCGTTACTCTCACTGTTCAGAAAATACATTCAAAAAATGTCTTCACCATCACCACCGTCTTCACCGGAAAGAAGCCAATACATTCAAACAATGTCTTCACCATCACCACCGTCTTCAACGGAAAGAAGTCAATCATCAAATGATGATTTTATGTTTAGTTCTGAAACAATGTCTTGCTACGGGTCAGAATCTGAGCTTGATGCAGACGACCCTTTCTGGGAGTTCATTGATGAACCAAAACACAAACATGAAGAGGAAGAAAGCGACGATGAGACTGTACCTGAAGAGGAGGAAGAGACAGAAGACGAAAGCGATACAGAAGACGAAAGCATGACTCTTGACGACGAATCTGATTACGATGGTGATGACGACGATTAGAAGTTAAAAAATTGTATTTTGTTTTTCTTTTTAAATATATATAAATCTGTTTTCTAAAGTTAATTGTGTGAATTACATTTTTTACTACTATATAATGGTTGAAATACTGTGACCATGGACGCAGACTTAATAAATACAATGCGACCTTGGTCGCAGTTGCTGGTCTTTACTCTTAATCAACAACATCACTGCGACCTTGGTCGCAGTTGGTGGTCTTTATAAATAATCAATAACAACACTGCGACCTTGGTCGCAGTTGATGGCCGCAGTCTTAAAAAAATAATCTGCAATCTTGGTCGCAGTTGCTGGTCTTTAGTCTTAATCAACAACAACACTGCGCGACGTGACACGTCACCGCAGCAGTTGCTTAGTCGCAATTTTTGGTCGCAATGTCGACCCTGGTCGCAGTTGTTTCTGTTGCACTGTAGTCTTATGCGACCTTGGTCGCAGTGTCGTCTCTGGTCCAAGTTGTTTTGTTTGCAATGCATGACTGCGACCAAAGGTCGTAGTTTATTAAAAAACAAATATGCTTTTTATTTATGTCCACGCATTTATCTCCAGGCATGTGAAAATGATACAAAACGATCTCTTATACAATAAGATTGAGTGTTACAATATAGCATACAAGAAAACTAAACATCAAAAAGAGCCATTGTTGACTAAGAGCAGTGGTGTTATTGAGGTGTTTTTATTTATGTCCAGGCATTTATCTCCAGGCATGTGAAAATGATACAAAACGCTCTCTTATACAATAAGATTGAGTGTTACAATATAGCAGTACAAAGAAGACTAAACATCAAAGAGCCCTTGTTGAATAAGAGCAGTGGTGTTATTGAGGTCCCGTGTATTAAAAAACTGTGGACGTCGAGGACCATGACTTCTTCTCTTGCGGACGACGAGGACCATGACTTCTTCCCTTGTGGACGAACATCGATCAAGTTCACCGGCCAAAATATTCTCCCAGAGGCCCAGCGAACCTGAAAAAGGACAATCAAGCTCTGGGTCATCTTCGTGCATAGGGTCATCTTCATCCATGGAGGCAGGCCCCTGTTAGAGACTCTGAAGAAGGCGGAAATTCTCAGAGCAATTGCTCTCAAATGAAAACAGTCTAATTATGGGCTGTTAAGGGAGAGGGTGAGCCCTATTTATAGGCAGCCCATAATAACCATAATTAATGGTTCATTAATCAGAACCGTCGGCCTTAATGGTCTCCAACCGCCGGCGCCGGTTTGGCATTAAAAGACATTAACGCCTAAACCCAATGAAGAGCCGACGCGTGGACAACAGCTTCGGGAAACAACGAATGGTGCGGGTTCGTCAACGTAGACTTGACGTTAAAAAGATCTCATAAAAATCTTTATGACAGGTCGCGTCTCACGGAGTGACTCCAAGTCGCATCAGACAACAGACAACTTTTCATTTTTCATTTAGATTCAAAAAAATGACTTAATCCAAAACAACACTTAATAAAACAACAACACGGCGACCTTGGTCGCAGTTGCTGGCGGCAGTCTTAAATCAAAACAGCAGTGTCGACCTTGGTCACTATGCATGTTAATCTAAAAGGAAAACACTTACTTAACGTACTGCGACCAAAGTCGCAGTCCATGTAATGCAACCTTAGATTGCAGTTGCTGGCCATCTTTATCAATAACAACACTGCGACCTTGGTCGCACTAACCATGTACACTGCGACCATCTTTATCAATAACAACACTGTGACCTTGGTCGCATTTAACCATGTACACTGCGACCTTGGTCGCATTTAACCATGTACACTGCGACCAAAGTCTTTAACTAAGGTCGCAGTTTAAATGTACAATGCGACCAAAGACTCTGACTACATTATGTACAAAAAAATTAAACTATAAAGTAGAATTTTATCGCAGGCTGAAAACATTGATCTGAAAAGATTTTATATTTCAAAAAAATTTTATCCCAGGCTGAAAAGGAGAAACTAGATCTTTCAAAAAAGAGGTAAAGAAATAAGGCGAAAAGTAATTTATATCCTATAAAGAGCGGTAAAATAAAAGGGGGGAAAAATAATAATAAACAATAAGGAAAAGTATCATAAGGGGTATTTGGTAATTTAACTTCTCCCTAAAAGCGGGCCGCAAGTCAGTGAGGTGACAAATTGAGCCACGTTACCGCAGGCTGAGAGAGTACTCTCAGCCCGCGGGCTGATATACATTTTTCTCATATATATATATGTATATATGTGTGTGTATATATATATATATATGAAAAAAATGTATATCAGCCCGCGGGCTGAGAGTACTCTCTCAGCCTGCGGTGACGTGGCTCAATTGTCACCTCACTGACTTGCGGCCCGCTTTTAGGGAGAAGTTAAATTACCAAATACCCCTTATGATAACTTTTCCTTATTGTTTATTATTATTTTTCCCCCTTTTATTTTGCCGCTCTTATAGGATATAAATTACTTTTCGCCCTATTTCTTTACCTCTTTTTTGAAAGATCTAGTTTCTCCTTTTCAGCCTGCGATAAAATTTTTTTTGAAAATATAAAATCTTTTCAGATCAATTTTTCAGCCTGCGATAAAATTCTACTTTATAGTTTAATTTTTTTGTATATAATGTAGTCAGAGTCTTTGGTCGCATTGTACATTTAAACTGCGACCTTAGTCAAAGTCTTTGGTCGCAGTGTACATGGTTAAATGCGACCAAGGTCGCAGTGTTGTTATTGATAAAGATGGCCAGCAACTGCAATTTAGGGTTGCATTACATGGACTGCAACTTTGGTCGCAGTACGTTAAGTAATTAATTTTTTTGTATATAATGTAGTCAGAGTCTTTGGTCGCATTGTACATTTAAACTGCGACCTTAGTCAAAGTTTTTGGTCGCAGTATACATGGTTAAATGCGACCAAGGTCGCAGTGTTGTTATTGATAAATATGGCCAGCAACTGCAATGTAGGGTTGCATTACATGGACTGCGACTTGGTCGCAGTACGTTAAGTAAGTGTTGTTTTATTAAGTGTTGTTTTAGATTAAGTCATTTTTGAATCTAAATGAAAAATGAAAAGTTGTCTGTTGTCTGATGCGACTTGGAGTCACTCCGTGAGACGCGACCTGTCATAAAGATTTTATGAGATCTTTTAACGTCAAGTCTACGTTGACGAACCCGCACCATTCGTTGTTTCCCGAAGCGATTGTCCACGCGTCGGCTCTTCATTGGGTTTAGGCGTTAATGTCTTTTAATGCCAAACCGGCGCTGGGGTTGGAGACCATTAATGCCGACGATTCTGATTAATGAACCATTAATTATGGTTATTATGGGCTGCCTATAAATAGGTCTCACCCTCTCCCTTAACAGCCCATAATTAGACTGTCATCATTCGAGAGCAATTGCTCTGAGAATTTCCGCCTTCTTCAGAGTCTCTAACAGGGGCCTGCCTCCATGGATGAAGATGACCCTATGGACGAACTTGATCGATGTTCGTCCACAAGGGAAGGAGTCATAGACCTCATCGTCCGCAAGAGAATAAGTCATGGTCCTCGTCGTGCGCAAAAGAATAAGTCATGATCCCTGACGAGGACTTAAGCCTCACCGAGATCTGCTCTGACTTGATGCACCAGTCAAGCTTGCTGATAACGGATGGTCAGAGTGGGTATGGCGACGGGGGATGTGGTGGATATAGTGCTGGGTAGCATACCTTGTGAGGTCTCACAACCTCCTCTCTTACCCCAGAAGTGACATCGAGGAAACTCCATGCTCACTGGATAACCTTCTGGTGAAGAGATGTTCATCAACGAAAGATCGTATCCCGGCACTTTGGAGGGTCAGTTGGAATCGGAGGATTCTGCTGCCACCAACCTCAAGAAGAAGATTGCTCTTAGTCAACAAGGGCTCTTTTTTTATGTTTAGTCTTCTTGGCTCTTTTGATGTTTAGTCTTCTTTGTACTGCTATATTGTAACACTTAATCTTATTGTATAAGAGAGCGTTTTGTATCATTTTCACATGCCTGGAGATAAATGTCTGGACATAAATAAAAAGACCTCAATAACACCACTGCTCTTAGTCAACAAGGGATCTTTTTGATGTTTAGTCTTCTTTGTACTGCTATATTGTAACACTCAATCTTATTGTATAAGAGATCGTTTTGTATCATTTTCACATGCCTGGAGATAAATGCCTGGACATAAATGAAAAGCATATTTGTTTTTTTAATAAACTACGAACTTGGTCGCAGCCATGCATTGCAAACAAAACAACTATGGCCATAGATGACACTGCGACCAAGGTCGCATAAGATACATTGCAAACAGTAACTACTGCGACCAGGGTCGACACTGCAACCAAAGACTGCGACTAAGCAACTGATGCGGTGACGTGTCACCTCGTCGCAGTGTTGTTGTTGATTAAGACTAAAGACCAGCAATAGCGACCAAGATTGCAGATTATTTTTTTAAGACTGCGGCCATCAACTGCGACCAATGTCGCAGTGTTGTTGTTGATTATTTATAAAGACCACCAACTGCGACCAAGGTCGCAGTGATGTTGTTGATTAGAGTAAAGACCAGCAACTGCGACCAAGGTCGCTGTGTATTTTATTAAGACTAAACACAAACAACTGCGATCAAGGTCGCAGTTTATTTTATTAAGACTACGGTCGTTTATTTTATTAAGACTACGGTCAGAAACTGCGACCAAGGTAGCAGTGTTGTTGTTGATTAAGACTAAAGTTCAGCAACTGCGAATAGGTCGCAGTGTATTTATTAAGTCTGCGTCCAGCAACTGCAACCAATGTCGCAACCTTTCATTATAAAAATTTATAAGGGTGAAGTAATATAATTATTAACTGCGTCCATGGTCGCAGTATATTCGTTTAGCGTAAAATATTTAAAATGAAGATTTGTAACAATTGTACAGCATTTCAACCAAGACATAGCAGTAAAAAATGTAATTCACACAATTAACTTTAGAAAACAGATTTATATATATTTAAAAAAAACAAAATACAATTTTTTAAACTTCTAATCCTCGTCATCACCATCGTAATGAGAAAGAAGTTTGCGACTTTGGTCGCAGTACTGAAGGAGGTCGTATTGCTATACGATAGCATGTTTCCTCCAGTATTCTTTATTCTGTATTAAGTATGCGACCATGGAATATTTTTTTTACTTTTCAATGCTAGAAGTCGCAATCGTCATATAAAAGGGGTATTTTTGTCAATTTGTTTCACGATTGTTTAGGCGGGATTTTTTTGATTTTTTTGGCGCCCACACTCTGCGACCGATGTGTGGCATATATTCAGCCACGTCCCGCAGGCTGAGAAACTCTCTCAGCCTGCAGGCTGAGGTACAGTAAGCCCTATATATATATACATATATATACACATATATATACATACACACACACACACATATAGTGAGTTGATCCCCTAAGAACAGTTCTCACGAATTCATGTGAGAACTTTCACGTGGGCCGTCGGATCTGATAGAGATCTAGTTTTATTTGATTTGATCTATCAGATCCGACGACCCACGTGAAAGTTCTCACAGAAATCTGTGAGAACCGTTCTTAGAGGATCAGCTCCCTATATATATATATATATATATATATATATATATATATATATATATATATATATATATATATATATATATATATATATATATATATATATATATACTGTGATAGACACTTGACTTAATTGGACATTTGATTTCTTTACTGTTTGACTTATTGTTTTTCTATTTATATATCATATGTTATTTCTATCTTATTCCAGTACAATTATCTTTTGTACACACTGTTTATATGCACGAATACTTCTCCTTTTCTTATGCACTCATTAGGTCGCTTCTAACGAGCCTGAATTTGCACGTTCAGTATTGGATATACTTTATTTCAGTGATCAAGTGTTTGATGAGCCCTGCATGTTGCGAGGAGTCTGGAGTTTCTCCCTATTTGATTCTGGTATTCTTGCTCCTTTTTATTCATGTTTCTGTATTTTTCTTAAGTCTTATATATCAGATTCAGTCTTTATTCCAGTTCTTTATTTATGTGATATCATGGGTGGATGCTTATATGTGATATTGCAGTGATCGTTGACTCATTATAGTATAGATTTATAACTTATTCTGCATTACTTAAGGCTTAGCGCGTATACATGAGATATTTTTCTTGCGTATATGTGTCGCCGACTCTAGTCGCGTCTCCACTCCAGCGTATTTTGGGAAGTGGGGTGTGACATATTACAAAAAACCTGTTTTACCCGCTGGAAAAATAGAATTCTCTTTTCAGTTTTTTCCCCTACCAACATTCCAATCCCTAATTAAATTAGGTTTATCGTTCCATCCACTCATCCCTATAGGCATTTGTGTTCTCATTTGACTAACAAAATTTTAAAAACCTCAACTATCCACAAAATCCAGCATATTCCTCAACTTCCACCATAGTTTTATCTAATATCTGCAATATCATGATGGCTTTCTGCCAACCATGCACATTTGCTTGCATGCACCCACC
Organism: Agave tequilana; assembly: GCA_038442645.1. Taxonomy (NCBI): domain Eukaryota; kingdom Viridiplantae; phylum Streptophyta; class Magnoliopsida; order Asparagales; family Asparagaceae; genus Agave; species Agave tequilana. The sequence continues at coordinate 45,483 of JAVJIF010007065.1, forward strand.
CTGATGTTGAATACGTGAATAAGAAGTATCAAAGGATCCAACAACAGATGTGAATGAAAGACGAACTAATCAAGTTTGCTGATGTCGGGACATTTTGCCTATCTCATTACACCGGGTGCACAATTCAAATTCCGAGCAAGAAAAGGAATTGGCCCGAAACCCTAGTTCCCAAATAAACCCAGTCAGATTGAAATGAAATATCAGATAATTCGATCAAAAACCTAATGAAACAAGATATATGTCGATAATCGATAACGGAAGAAAATAGAAGAAGATGAATAATAAAAGATGAAAATAAAGAGAAAAAGAGAGAAAGGAATCCACCGTTCTCTTTCAAGGGTTTTCTTGTGTCCAACGGGAGAACGAGGATGATAGTGCCGGTGCGATTTGAGGTTGGCAGCGGCGAAAGGGGCGGACTGCTCCCTTCCCCTCTCTGAAGACGGACAGATGGACGGACAAAATTTGTATAAGAGTTATAAAAAAAAATCTCGGTTTTAATGATGATGACACAATTGAAGCTTGTAATGAAGACTTGGGCCCTGGGGACCATGCCACTAAATGGGCCTATTGGGCTTACAGTCACTTTCACTACATGTTTTGCCATTGACTTGGGCCCCTGTTTTAAGGATACAAATTCCAAACCCAAAATTGTGGGTACCAGGCTTTGTATAGTTTTTTCTGATAGAGAACCAGATACTTCAAAAAAAAAAGCAGTGATACTCATGTTAACACTCTTGTATTTCTTTCATGGCTAATCAAAAATGTTATTTAACATATCGGTTACTAAAAAAATAGATCAGATTTTTTCAGTTTTTTCTTCTGTAATACCTCCAGTAGTAGTCTCATTAGGATTTTCCCCTGAAAAAATAACTTTATATAAAAGATCGTGTTGTAGACAAATGCATGATTGAACGCGATTTGAATCTCGGATCTCTTATATGACCATGACCACCAAAGACTTTACCACTGTGATACATCATGATTGAATAACGATCACGTCTGATGATTTTTTTGCACATTAGATGTTATGTGATAATAGTGTGGACAATATGAGTGGCCGAGATTAGATTTGTTCTTTTATAAGCCCATCATGAATATGGACAGGCATGGGCCTTGGTGTGAAAATGATTAATGGACAAAGACACTACATTAAATTTATGGGGTTTTCATTTCAACTTTGGACTTAAAGTTTGACAGATTGAACTTTCAAGTTTCAGTGGCGGACGATGGAAATTATTTCAGTGTGGGTGAAATAAATTAGAAGACTAAAATAAAACTTCAGTATGAGTATAATAATATTAAAAAAAGGAAAAAAAGACATAAATAAAGACTTGAACTTATGACAGCTAATAACTTAGTACAAAATCATACCACTTGAGTTAGACATCAAATATGTTATCTATACAAATATTATGTAAAATTGTTAAATTACAATACATACTTTTAAAGTTTTTTGTAGAATCCAGTGGTAGCGCCTGCCCACACTGGGTTACTATCAACGAGTACTAATTTAGTCAATGAAAAAGGCATTGTCTCAAATTATAACTACTGATGATTTAACGAATTGTGCATAACTTGCACAAAAATATATAGTTCAATCTATCAAAAAAGGCAATTGATTGTTTTAAAATTCAATGTATTATTAAGAAGCGAACCAACATTTGAATCAAAGACAGTCAACCTCGTACATGTCACATTTGGACAAGTAATGAATAGTTAGAGTTAAAAATATTAAGATACTGATAGACAATTACATAACAAGTTACATATTCTTTTGAGAAGAGCACCTCAATAAACTGTTGACTACTTCTCATCCTTTTTACATATATAATGCAGTAATATTGTGTACCTTGTTGTACTCCAAAAAAGTCTGAAGAAACTTCTTCAGGAGGTGGAAACAAGGGAAAAGGACTTGCTACTTGAACTAATAAGGACATTAACAGTTGATGATACAATTGAAAGTGAATTGAATCTTGGTGCATGTTCTTATAAGAGCTCATCCTTATTCATATGACAGTGGAATCTAGGCTTGCAATTGACATTGACATGGGAAATTGTGATGGGAGTAAGGAACATGATATATCACATGACAATGCCAATGCCAATGCCCAATTCATAGCATCTTATGATGGAAAATAAATATATAAACTAAGCAAAAAACACAAAGCTCTCTGCATACATATTACTTGTGAAGAAGGTTTGCATACATAGCAAACACTCTTCTATTTTAATTTTTTAAAAGATAGAAATTGATGAAAGCAGGAAAGATGTCTATTCTTTTCTCCTCCTCATTCCATAGATTAAGATTCAATGCTCTTTTGAAAGAAGACACATAGCCCCTAAAAAGTGCAACAAACAGATATCATTCTCATGAAGAGTCACATATCTAAGAGTCAAGATAATCAATTCCATGCATGTATCCTTTTCTATTACTAGCTCACATCTTCTAGATTTAGGGTTTGTCCCAGCTTTATATGGCATTTGGCCTCTAAAACCCACCCCACTGTAATCAGCTCCCACTCAAACAAAGCTCACATGATTCCAAAGCTATAGAATAATTGCATATAGTATTTGTGCTTCTCCAAGGTCACATCCATTTCTTTGAGGATTTAACAAGAAGGGAAGGAATAGTATTTATATGAAGTCTGGGACACTTCTTTCTACCATTGCAACCAAACTTCCAAGTCATTACTTTGTGAAAGCATAGAATATTGGCATATGATTGAGTTGTAAGCATATCCTTTAGGTTGCCCAACTAACTAAAGCTCATATTGTTATTCTAGTGAAGGATTGTCTTCGATTTTAACAAGGACACGTAGTCATTGTAAGAACATTGAAGATGGTCAGGTTCTTCCCCTCCTAGGATGGTGACGTGGCACGTGCCTTGACGTCTCAGACAATTAATTAGTAGAGCTGTGGTTATATAAATTTTAGAGAATCTATTCCCTACTTGCACCAAGAAGAAAGAGAATATATACTTATGATTGAAGATCAATTTTAACTTTAATGATTAACAATTTAGTGGGGGGCAAAAACATATGCAACAGTGGTTAACGTGAAAGTGATAGAAAAGAAAGAAGGTCATGAGGTTCAGACAATTTGAGGGGGCACCAAGCAGAGTTAACTTTTATTTCTGAAAAAATTATGTAATCTACACATCGGAAATGACGCATTGCATGACGTATAGCATCGATTTGAGTGTAGAGAGACACTCAAATGATGTTGGATTCCTTCTTCGCGTCTTTAGAAGAATCTTTCCTAACTTCTCTTTCAGATGAGGAAATTTGTCAAGGGTACTTGGAGAAAAGGAGCAAATTGATGTAAGTGTTGTGAATTACAGAGGATCCCACATGCTAATCAACAAGATCAGAGATCTAACACCGAGTTAATCACCAAATAATAGTAGCACAAACACAAATGCAATGAGAGAATACGAGATTTAATGAGGCTCGGTAACTTGCCTATGTCCTCGGGGCAGACGGGAAAAAAATCTTATTCAATCAATAGAGTTACAAAGGTTACAAATTGATCTAAAGATTCAACTGATCAAAACTGATTCAAATAGAGAAACTATGCAATTATTCATAGAATTTCCTCAAACTAACCATAGAACTCTCTTCAAACGAACCAATTCAGGTTACATCTTGTTACAATTGATTACAAATGATCTCATATTTATAGTCAGAGAGCAGACTAAATATCCAGAATTTGGGTCAAAAGCAGAATCAGAATTCAACTTGAACCCGTATCTGAGTTCGGGTCGAATCGCTATAACTGAAGTAAAAAAATAGATCCGACTTCAAACAATAATCTTTCTCATTTCTTATCGGAATTCGATAATTTAAAAACCACTTTAAAAATAGTCAAGTTACCTACAACTCTTTTGAAGATATTCATATGAGACCTCTTTTCAGGTCTGCTGATGACATCGATTGGGTCATGATGACATCGATTGGGTCATGCATTGCTCTTCTCTCCAGGCTAACTCTAATTGAGTTTTAAAAAAAAGAAACTTTAATTTTTATCTTCTCCTTCTTCTTGGTTCTTCTAGCTGTAATCAAATCAACTTTTTCTTCAACCTGTTCAGTATCCAAAATGGCTACATGATATCCATCCAGTGTCACATTCGATGAGATCCGAACTGATATAGAACCAACTAGAAAATATAGAGTAGCATCATCCTCCACCAGCTGCGATATCTCACTGGCCTTCATACTCTCCACCTGCTGAGAGACGGTAGGTTTTACCATTAAAGCCTCATCGAATGTGACATTTCTTCTTATCACAATCATCTTTTTTTTACTGTCCTACAATTTGTAGCCTTTCAAATTTCTCTTGACACCAAAAACACAAATTCTTTTGCTCGAGGATTCAATTTATCTTCTTTGACATAAGAGTAGACGGACATCTGTTTGGTGGGAGAAATTCGTATAAAATTTCCTTGAATCAATGAAGAATTACAATGGATCAATACTCCGATTAAAAGAGAGGGAAGATGTTCAAGCTTGAATCTCCCCTTTGTTTAGTGCTGGGTTCTTGATGTGGCGGTGGAAAGTGAATCTTGTTTTCCGTTGACCGGGTGAACGTCAGGACCTCTTTGGAATCCTCTCTTTGGATAGCAGATGGAGTAACACAGCTCCTGTCTACCTAGAATCTCAAAGAGATTGTAGGCAAAGACAAACTTGTACGCAGCAAGTTGTTAGAAGAGTTGAACTCTCTCTCTTTTTTTTCCTCTCTGTCTGTGGCTTCTTAGATTCTTTCACCAGGACTCTCCTCTTCAACCCCTTTTTAGAGGTCCCACTCCATGGGTCCCCTTTGTTTTCCATTGATTTTGCAAAGGGGAAAACTTATAAAAAAGTATCGAGGAGCTAAATTACAAGTAACACAAAAGATTACAAATAAATCTCCTCTGAGATTCTAGAGAAGTGTGCCGATAGGAGTCTGATCAGCGCGCAACCACTTTGTCCTTTTGATGATGCGATCGATGGGATTCCCTTCTCGCCTGGTTCGGGGAATCAGAGAACAGAAAGTTGGTAGAACCCTCTTGTTACTTCTCAAACTGCCTTCACTTGGGAATTTCTTCTCGCCTGGTTCCAGAAATTCCTTGAGAGGAAGGAAGGTATTAGGGTATCAGCACCCTGATTAGAGAAGTAGTTCTCTAAATTCTCTGAATTCTTGGAAGCTAGAGAATAGATCTCTGTTTAGCCGCCTCTCTCTGTGCGTCTCTTTGCCTGTGTGTGTGTTCTCTCCTCCTGGTTGTATGCCTCTGTGGGCTATTTTTAGGGAAAGCAGGGGTATAATTGTCCCTTGAAAATCTGAAAACAGATTGAGTCAATCTGTTTAAATCTGGAAAGTAGCCTTGCTGCGAGGCTAGAATCAACTTCTGCGAAGGTAGGAATAGCAGGTGGTCAATCTTCTGATCTGTTTTGATTCTTTCCAAATAATTGAAAGATCTCCCCTGATCTTCTTACTTGTTTTATGAGAGTCAAGAGATTATGGCAAACAACGGCCAAATTTGATCTCAGATTTGATCTTGATTAGATTTGATCTTAATCTTGAATTGATTTGATCTCATCTGGAGATTTAATTGGTCAAAGGTTGACCATGAAAGACCCGCAGCGGAGTTGCTGCGTCGAGCTCACAGCGGAGTTGGAAGGAGCATCTGGCGAAGTTAGAAGAAAGCTCTCCAGCGGAGCTAGATAACATCTGTGGCGAAGCTGCTGAACATCCATCTGGGCGGTTGTGTGTGGCTTCGAGCGAAGCTAACTCTCTACGGAGTTAACTGAGTGATTCAGGTAAAGCTGTAAGTTAGCTCACTGATAGAGCTTTGAATAGCTTCAAAGCGAAGTTAAATAAACTTAGCCTCTCAGGTGAGGCTATCCCCTGGTCTCATGTGATGCTAAGTGTTAAGCTAACCTAGAATCTTAGACCTGCTTTGGTCTCTTCAGAGACAATCTGGGCTCACTGTCTGCTTCACTGGATCAGTAGAGTCTAAGTTGCTGCTTTGTCCCTCGGAGATGGGTACAGAACTGGTCGTCAGCTTGTCTGTCACTTATCTTTTGTAAATGTCAACAAGTTTAGACATTGCTCAGGCCAATAAGAATCTTGTCTTTTTTAAAGTGTCAACAAGACCCCCTTCAAAGGTTTTGAAAGTCTGCAATGGAATGGTTCATGCTTCGAAATACTTTGAATTGCTTTGATTGATGGTATGTGAAGTACGAACGTCGCCATGGTGGTTGAGTTCAGCTTCGCTTTCAATCCTGCTTTAGGACAAATTCGCCGTAGAATCGTGTAGATTTGTGATTCTGGGTAGCACTGCGTCTGGGTAGCTTCGCGTCTGGGTAGCTTCACGTCTGAGTCTCCCGGAGGAGATTCGCTTCAAATTGGTCTTGGAACGCCGTTCCTTTCCTGAGACTAACTGCTTTCGGCTAGTTACGAGAAAGATTATTTCCTTTCCTGAAGTTGAAAAAACTTCTCTTGCATTAACGAGGGAGATCATTCCTTCCTTGTGCATTTCCAAGAGAGACTATTCCCTTTCTCAAGGCTCAGTAAATGCCTTAAATTCGCTCGTGCTTCTAAGCTTGAAGCAGCGGCAGTGCGATCAGGCCATGAGGCCTATAAATATGACACTTGAAGCCCTCTACAGAGAAGCAGTCTGTTTATGACTTCTCCTAGTTGTTCAGAGAAATATACTCAGATTTCTGAAATAGTGGGGGTGACCACTTGGTCATTAACCGGCTAAGAACTGGTGAGTCTCGGTCATCCAGAGACTTTACCAATGAACTAATGACTTTAGGGAGTTTATCTCCCTTAATTTAGCTTTACTAGCTGCCTCAGGGATTGATTTCCCTTATTCTTCATTTTGTACCTGACTGATCTGCAGAGAATGGCTTAAGCTTTGTTTCCCAGCTTCCCGGCGAAGCTATCATTTTCGCTTGATCAAAGAAAGATCATTGCATGCTTGCCTGCTAAGTTCGCCACATAGGCAGGAATTGGGACTTAGTCTCTTCAAGGTTGAGCCAGTCTTGCTATACAAGTGGGGTCAAGACTGTGTCCCTCTGGATCAGTCTGGCTTAGCCGTATAGGCGAGGCTAGGACTTAGCTCTTTTTGACGCTCCTTCAGTATAACTGTCTTAGGCGGAGCTAAGACTTGGCTTTTGCTGAGCTAGCTCATCATCACTGTGCAAGTGAGGCTATCTTTTGCTTTATTGAAATCCATTCTTAAATTGCAACTGAATCGGATATAAATTGCTTCGCCCCAAAGAATTTGCCTTAGCGTGCCATGCTTGCCTTTTTTCTTTGTTTTACTGCTAATCTATTTTCAGTTTACATTGTAGTGAGCTATGCTTGCCAATCTTTTGTTTTGATGAAAGAGACCAGAAAGTTGCCTCTTGCCTTTCCAGTTGAAACTTTAAATTCTAAGCAGGAGAAACAACTGAGGCAGCTGATGTGTGTTCCCAGAAGAGGTTGGCAGTCGCTTATCCGAGATGATCCACTTCGAGGCGGGGCTGGTACTTGCTTATCCGAGATGATCTACTTCGGGAAAGCGGACGTCACCTGTAAGGTCTCGGATCCTTTGCCATTTTCATCAAAGACGATCCGGCTTTCTGGTGGCAACCGGTCCTTTGCCAATTTTCATCAAAGAAGATCCAGTTTTTTGATGGCAAAATCTGCCATTATGCGAAGGATTACGGCCTTGTGCAAGAGGAAGGCCTTTCGTGTCTAGTTGGTTTGGCTTGAAAGTAGATAGGACCACTTGTATGCCTTTGGAGCAATGATTCGGTTGTACGAAAGATAACCTTGATGTAGTAGTATCAATGTACCTTCCCTTTTGAATCAATAAAAGTTTACTTTCTGCTTATCTATTTTGCTTCTCCTTCTTTTTGACTCGAGAAGACCTGAAGCGGACCAACTTAGGCAAGTCTTTTCTCTAGGAGGAATTAGAAGCTCTCAGCGGAGCTAAACTTCCGGCGAAGTTGGGGACCGATTTTCAAATAAGTCAGGAACTAGTTTCTGGCGAAGCTAGCACGGAATTTTCGTGAAGCTAGAGATGTGCTTTTAGCGGAGCTAAAGCATGTTTGTCAGCGAAGTCATTCATGCGTCGCGCTAAGCCAGCACTAGACTCATGGCAGAGTTAGCCCTTAGTGGGGCTGAAGTAACGCTTCTTGGGAAAGTGCTTTAGGCGCCGTTTCAAATTAATTTGAAATGACTGCCTGCGCTCCTTTTGAGGAGGCGACATTTAGGCAATCATCAGCCTATAAAAGCCTGATTGGGCTGAAAGAGAAGGCACCACTTCTCTTTGAATTTTCAGAGCACTGCAAGCCCTTTCTTCTTCTTTCTTCTTCGTTTGAGAATCCAAGAACTTCTTCAGTTCTTCAATGGCTCCCAAGAGACGAGCAGGAAAAGAAGTAGCAACCACTACGACGGAGGGTCCTTCTCCTCCTCCGGTCATCGAACGACCTATCGCGGGTAGGGATTTTTCCCTTTTGATCAGAGATTTTCATCTCTCTTTTAAAGCCGATTTTTGGCCATCTTCTGATGAACCCAGAGCGATCAATCATGATCTCGTGATCTTGGAGAGTTCAATTCCCTAAATTTCTCTTGATTTCTTGATTGGGAATCGTAGAACCGAAGGGTCCCTTCTTCAAGCTTCCAGGTGAAGCTATCCCTTAGGTGGTTCACATCCCATTGAATGATAGGGTGCGAAGCTAGCCTTTGGAGTGTGACTGAAAAGGACCTTAGTGCCCTTAAAATAATTTTTAGGCAGCAGTACCCTTCTGACGAAGTTAGCCTCTAGGGCTTTGTCGCGTTCTGTTGTTGAGGTCAAGCTTCTAGAGCAAAGCTAATACTTAGATATTTTTCCGCTTCCTGCTTTCGTGTGGAGCGTGGAGTTACGCTGCAGCTGCGAAGCTAAGCTTCGGGGCGAAGCTATCATTAGGCCAGTCGGAGAGCGAGGCTATGCCTTAACAAAAATTGCATTCTTGTTTTAGCCCTTGTTTGGCTGATGAACTAATCATAGTTTCTCCTTGCTCTTACAGTGCACTATACTCCTGGTCCTCTGAACAGTCTCTTTAGCACAGCCAGGGGCTAGATGGCCACGTCAGCCTGCAGTTTCAAGGGTAGGCTTCACTATTCAGCGAGCAAAGCTCTCCTGCTCGGGATGCACTTATTCATGGTGGGGATCAGCGCACCATGAGGAGCATCTTAACTACTGCTCCCCTTGAAGATTCTGACCGAAGAATCTATCGAAAGCCCGGCTTCATGTTTGGAGATGCAGCGCCAGACAACGATCACCAGCTGCTAGCCAGAGAGGGGCAGTAGATTTTCAAATTGGATGGTGAGAAGTACTACCTCCCATCTAGCAAGCGGCATTTTCCCTTGTCCTTCTTTCAATGCGTGACGAGGGCTCGAAGATGCAGTGGCAAGTGACTCGGACTACCAACTCCATTCACGTAGGGAAGTTGATAATTCCGTCCCCTGGTTACACAAGGATGGGTCCTCCTCGCTGCATATTGGGTCTCCACCCTGGGAATGTACTTCCAGACATCTCAGTAGGAGAAAACCTCGCGGTGGCTCAGACCTTTGGAAATCAGTTCTTTAAAGTTTGTGGCAATTATCCAGCCACTGATTTCAGGACTCCAGGGTGGATTCACCCACCCAAGGCATGGTGGAGGGACTTGACTTTATATGTCCTTGCTCATTTTGAGGAGGATTTGGAAAGGTTGGGGCTTTATGAGGCCGTCAGGGCGACCTGTTATGGCATTCAGATGAGTGTAGCGAACTTCTACGCCATCTTTGAGTTATACTGCCCGGCTACATGGACCTTCTTCACCCCTGTTGGCGAATTAGGTATCGCTATGGACAAGATGTGAGAAATCTCTGTTCTGCCTTTGGGCTCTATCCCATATGAAGAATATTTCACGTACGAGGCGGAATTAGCACTTCTGGAGAAGCAGGAACCCACTTTGCTTGAGACCTACCGGGAATTAATGTGCCACCTCTACATTTGTTCCAGCATGCATGGAAGCCATAAGAGAGCTTCATGCAGTCTGAAGAGCTGGGGAAATTATTTGTTCCCCGACTTGGAAGGTACTCCTGAAGCAGCTTATTGTAAAGTTGCAGATGAAGACATCTTTTGCCGGATGCAAGAGCACTCTCAAGGGGATTTGATTCTGGAAGAAGATGACGGACCTTATGAGAAAGGCGATATTCTTCGGAGTTTTCACCACCAGGCTCATCGACCGACGTCTCGGAAGGCACTCTAGATGGTTTCTTAACGGTCTGGTTGAAGAGATGTGTGGTACCATCTTTGTCTAGCGATGTCATTCATCCGACTGTCTTATTGCCTGTCGTTCATCTAGTCCATGGTCGTTCTCTTAGACTTCTTCCAGCCATGGTGTGCTGTATTCAAAGAGGCCTTCGTGCATTGACGGAGGCTTTCTGTAGGCCACCAACAACGAAGCGGGAAAAGGGGACTATCTTGCCTCGCGACGGACCAAACCCCAGAATAGGTTTGCCATATTCTTATCTAATGGCATGGTTCGCCCTTCACTGTCCTTCCATCATCCAAGCTGGAGAGGAGCCCCCAGAGGGTGTTCGAATGGCGCTTCTCCGTCGATTCGAGGGGTGTTCATGGTCAAAGACTTATGTGGCTGCGGTCCATAAGCTGCTGTGCCGTCATGACGTCTATAGTCTTTTCTGATACTTCCCTACATTCGCGATGCAGACTATGGTGAAGAATTCAAGGATGTGGGAGAAGGGCAGACGTCATTGAGTCGGGGAATCTTCGAGTGGCTGGTTAGCATCCGGCCATCACACTTGTTGTATAGGAGTGGGGACACCTGTTACTTGGAGCCCTATGTTTCGAGTCGGTTTGCCCACCAGTTGGGTATGACCAACTGTATGTAGGCAATCCAAACAGCAGTCTGGCCTTCATGGGGAGTCTTATCGAAGGAGCTCGTGCCTGACGGTTCTTCATTGCTGGCTGTACTGAGGCGCGACTGTGCATGCCGCTAAGGACTTCGAACCTTCTGATGACCTTGAGATTCTGCCAGTGGTATAGAACTTCGAACTCCACACCCACTGAATTTTCTATTAATTCCTTTGGTGTGAAGTTAATCTCTTAGCGGCTAAAGTGGAAGGTCACTGAGAAGAGCGAGGGTAAAAGGGTCCGCGTTCCAGGCCTCGGGGAATTCATCGTCGTTGATGATAGCGAAGCCTCGGATGCAGGAAGTCCTCGCTTTGAAGCGGATACGGGTGCTGAAGCTCCAACAGCTACTTCTGGTGGGGTAGGTACGGCCCCCATGGAACATGTTGATGTGGAAGAAGTGGAGGAAGAAGATGCTGAGTCCACTTCAAGCGAAAGCGGGAAGGTGGATCTCGTAGGAAGAGTGTAGTGAAGAAGCCTCGTCGCTACGCTCCTACAGTTGTTGCAGAGGGCGAATTATCTGCAGCGCCTCCTCCTCCTGCCCCATTAGTCATTAAGTTATCGTCACCTAGGCCGACTACTGGTAAAGCTGCTCCGGACCCAGGTAAGATCAGCTCTGTTCTTTTAATATACTTCTTATGTGTTCCATACAGCTCACCGTTAACTTCATAACTCAGGAACCGAGGTGGTGAAAGACCCGTGAGCTGAGGCTGCCGGAGAATAAGGGGAGCATTATGATCTCTTGTTCACTTATAGGGAAGGCGATAAGGCTGGCTATTTTTCCATCTCGGAAGAGTCTGGAGATGATGCGGCTGATGTAGGTCCTTCGGGCATTGGGACTTCAAAAGGAAGTCCCGTAGCTTCTAGCACTTTTGGGTAGACCACGAAGGGTTCGGCCAGTGAAGGTGGGCTGGCCATTCGTGTTGATTCTGCCAAAGATTTCCCAATGGAGCCTGCAGGGACTGATGCAGCCGTCAAAACGTTTGAAGCGACATCATCTTTTGGTAGTGTTTTGACCTTTTGACTCCTGCTATTTATTATGCCTTGCCTAAACAAAGTCTTGCTGTAGGTGTTCCGCCTTTGGGTGCATCGACTTCGAGAGAGCCAACCAAACTTCCTGAGGGAACCAGGGGTGAAGTAAGTACTTCGACCACGGCGGATGCTGCTGAGTTGGATATTTTGTATCACGACCTGCCCTCTTATCAGCCTGAACCAGCCAGAGGAACTGAAATTGAGGAGACGGTAATCATGAAACCAACCTCACTTCCAACTATATCGGTGAGTGGATGCCATTGATTTTGCTAGTGCCACCTATCTTGCCAGGCGCGGAGCTGAAGGTGATTACCAGTCCAACATTGGTGTTGAGCCAGATCTCCCAGAAATAGTCATTAGTCTTACCTTGGTTGTGGCTAGTGTACTGGTTTCAATGAGGACTCCTCCGAGATAACCGACGACCCCTCATGTTACTGCAACCAGTGCTTCTATTATTTCCTCCATAGTTACACTGGTGAAGCCAGTAGAAACTCTGTCTTCAGGGGCTGCTTGTTTACCGGGAGTAATTGAGGCCGAGAACGTAATCGTGGCTGAGTTAGTCGACAACTTTTATAAGAGCCTGAAGCGATCCATTGCTTTGGTCTTGAAGGGCTCGACTGTTGGCCCAAATGCCATTAGCCCGATATTTTGATGATAACAAACCATATTTAGTTATGTGTTTAACAATCTTGTTTAAAAGAATTTCAGGTTTAAAACAAGTTGATTTGACGGCTCCACAATCAAGACTCACAATTTGAACCGCTAAAGATTTGCATTCTCAAGCCTAGCACGGTAGAAAAGATTCGGGATCAAAACATTGAAGAAAAGAATTCAAGATTTGTAATTTACTTTTATTTTAGATATTTTGTCAAAACCTAGATGATAGAGGTAGAATATTTGGGATTGTCACTCACACACACTTAGTATTGCTTCATGGCTTCAAAAGAATTTTAAAAAGGATTTCTAACTTAGTTTTTAGAAATACCATGTTTTGAAAAAACCAGTTTTAGAAAAACATTTTATTAAAAAGGATTTTCACCAAAAATGATCTAACATGTTTGAGTGTTGATCTATGATCATAACTCTTAGTTTTATTAGGTCTAGAACCTTATTTACAAATCCTTAAACCAAAATTCTTTAAACCAAAAAAATTTCCTTTTCCTTCTTTCCAGATTCTGTTTTAACAGATCTGACAGAGTCCGGTCGACCGACCCAGTCGACCGACGTGCACGGCTATGCATGTGTGCACGTCGGCCGACCGCTCGGGTTGACCGGGCACTTGTCAGTGCTCTCTGTTTATTTCGATCGACCGAGTTGGCCGACCGTTTTCCCCCAACGGTCAGAAATATGACCGTTGGCGGTCGACCGACCCGGTCGACCGGTAGTTGTCAGAAAGTCTGACAGACTCCAACAGCTCTATTTTCTGACAGATTTTTTGTTGGGATCTCACCCCAACGAATCCTTTAAGCTGTGTAGTTGATTTTTCATCCACTATAAATAGTGGGTCATTTCAACATGATAAGACACAAGATTTATATGATTTGACAAGAGTTTTTAAGCAAGAAAATATTTCCAAGCTAAATCTTTAGTTTTTCTTTAGAAAAGATTTTCTCTCCAAAGCCAAAATTCCCTACACCTTTTGAAGCAATCCTCTACTTCTCTCTAGTCTTTTGCACTACACAATCCCAAATATTCATCTTCTTCATATTGGTTATAGGATTGTGCAAGTGAGCTTTTTGATCAAGTGTGATCAAGTTTTTCTTCAATTGAGAAGTTGTAGAGGCATCGGCCTCAATCGAGCGGGTGTGCTTCATAGTGTTGCAGCGACACCGAGAGATAGGACAAGTGTGTCCTTGTATTGGAGATCCAGTGGGATCAACAATAGTGGAAATCCTTCAAGTGTGAAGGCGGGGACGTAGAGCGTAGCTCGAACCTCGGAAACATATCCTCGTGTTTGCGTTTGCTCAAATTTCTCTAAACTCAATCTCTTTATTACTTGCCTTATTTATTGCTTTTATCTTGCAAGTGTTTTTAATTTGAGCTTATAGTTTTAAGTAGTTTTTAATTCTGCATTATTGTCATATTTCACATAGCCATCACCTATTCACCCCCCCCTCTAGGTGATTTCAATTGGTATCAGAGCCTAACCCTACTATTTGGTTTAACCACCTTAGGGAGATCCTTGTATTTGGCTATATTATTTTGTTGCATTCTTCATTTGTTGTGCATCATATTCACTATCCATGGCTTCAATTGATTTTTCTAGTATCAAGTCCCCACCCAAATTTGATGGCTTGAACTTCCCTATTTGGAAGGTCAAGATGAACCTTTTCCTTAAGTCCCTAGGAGTTAGGGTTGCTAGGGCCATAACCAAAGAATTTATAGAACCTCTCACCGATGAGAGATCATGGTCCGAGGACACCACCAAGGACTATGAGGCCAATGCTAGGGCTCAATATGCATTAACACAAGCCTTAAATGAAGATGACCTATCACGCATCATAAATTGTAAATCGGCATTTGAGGTTTGGAATGTTTTGATTGTGACTCATGAGGGAACGTCCCAAGTCAAAAGATCCAAGATTGACTTGCTTCGTTCTCAATATGAGAACTTTATATGCTTGAGAATGAATGCATTGATGGCATGCTCGCTCGTTTCACCAAAATAACAAATGCTTTATCTTCTTTAGGTGACACGATCGACAATGACCAAAAGATTCGGAAGGTCATTCGAGCTCTTCCCAAAGCTTGGGAAGTCAAGGCAACCACCCTCAAGGAGCTCAACGATCGGGAGGAGATGGACTCTCCTGCTTCATCGGAAATCTCAAAACGCATGAGATGGAGATGAAAGTTAGAGAATAAAGGGAGGCGCCAAAGTAGAAAGCCCTCGCCTTCAAAGCCACTCCAACCAACCATGACGAGGAAGACTCATCGGAAGACTACGATGAGGACTTTGCCATGCTCATCTGGAAGGTGGGCAAAATGTTCTACAAGAAAGGGAGGCAAAGCAACTTCTAAAGGGGGAAACCTCAAGGAAGATTCGAAAGGAAAAGAGAGGAGCCGGGTCCTTGCTTCCATTGCAAGAAGATCGGACATCTCATCGCCGATTGCCCCGCTCTCCAAGCTACCACCTCCAAGAACGGCCCAAAGAAGAAGAAGGCAATGGTGACCACGTGGGATGATACGGAGTCGGAATCCGAGGAGGAGAACGACGCCGCACACATGTGCTTCATGGCACATGGAGATGATGCTTCTAAGGTAATTCTCGACAACTCCATAGAAGATGATGAATTGACTATTGATGAATTAGCTCAATTTTTTGAAGAACTCCAACATAGATATGAGATTTCACAATCTCATAATAAGAAATTAAAAAGAGAAAATGATTCCTTGAAAGATAAAATTAATATTGTTGAAAAAGAGAAAAATGATTTGTCTAATGCTTTTAAGAAAATAAAGATTGATTTTGAAAATTATAAATTAGCTTGTAAAGGGAAAACCCCCATTGTATCTTGTAATAAAATGATTTTATTGAAATTCAAAAACGGGTTGATGTTTTAGATTCAACTCTTAAAAAATGTGCATTTAACTTAAATAAATTTGCATCTAGATTTCCCAAAGGAGTAACCCAAGGGAAACACACTCACCATGCATGGAAACATGCACACACTCACAAGCATGCTCACATGTATGGTAGTGGTAGGATTTATATTTGCACACATTGTGGCCGTAAAGGCCATTTAGAAAAATTTTATTTTGCTAAGCTTAACATGACAAATAAATATGTTTGGGTTCGCCCCGGTACTAATCCTAAAGGACCCAAAAGGATATGGGTACCAAAAGACATACCGAATTTAATTGATACAGGTGGGTCTTCATCCTCCAAGACTTAGGGGGAGACGGTGCCCGGATGGTGGATGCATCAAAGCTCAAAGATCACATCGCGCTTGCATCACTATCATGGAGGCACCTATTTTGGAGATTGCCCTCGTTTGGTAAATTCTCCATTTAAAAGTTTTATTGTGTTTATATATACAAATGCATAGGATTGTTAGTTTACCTTTGTGCTACATTGATATGTGTTAGTGTAAACTTACATTTCCATCATGCTTGTGTATATGCCTTGTTCAAATGCTTGATATCTTGTATTTATGTCATATATTTTTTGTTGTTGTGTCCACATGTTTAGTTTTTGATCATATATCTATATACATATTTTTTTAAAAACTAAAATAAATATTTAATATTCATATTTAAAGCAAATACATTAGAGATGGCAATTGCGCACCTCAACTCATATTTAGAGGAATCTCGAGGATGAAGTTCAGAACCCTTCACCGGGTATTCGGCTTCGACATCTCTAAACCTTTGTTTTTAATATGTAAAAAAAAAAAAAGGTAAAAATTTTTGTGTAAAATTTTGTTGATAATCATAGAGTTTAAACCATGTTTTTAAATATGGTATGTTGAAAATATTCTGCCTATTATTTGTTAGACAGTTTTTAATTTTTTTTTTTGGATCTTTTTCTGCTGACAGATTTTTAGGCAGGACCGGCCGACCGGATCTGAGTTCCGGCCGACCGACCTTGCCTGGAAGAATGATTTCATTCTTCTCTGTTGCCGGCCGACCGGTGCGGTCGACCGTTTGGTCTGTCAGTGGTCTCGGGTATTTTTGGTCGACCGTAACGATCGACCGGGCGTCGAGAATCTGCCACCTACCCACCTTATTTAAAGCCTGATCTCTCATTTCTCTCTCACTTCTCTCAGCCGATCCCTCTTCTCCCTCTCTCTAAAAACCCTATTTTCTTCATCTCACTCAAATCCACCTCAAATCCAAGCTTCATACTCTCAAATCTTTGCTGGATCATCCCTTTCAGGCCCGATCTACGTTCAAACTCAGGGATTTTTGATTTTGGGTTCTTGATCTCTCTTCAATCAAGGTAAAAATCCATTTTTCCCTCTAGATCTTGCTTTCTTTCCTTTGTTCATCTTAAGTTTTGTCAAGATCTTTTGTTTCCTAGTCTAGATCAAGCCCTACTTTTATTCGTGACCTAGATCGTCTTTTTACCTAAAATTTAATCATGCCTAAGAGATCTAGAGCTGAAAAGGGAAAATCTGTTGTCCCTTCATCTTCATCCACTAGGACTAAACCTCCTTTTGTCTCTGATATAGCAGGACAACGGTTTATCCTTCTTTCGAGGAGAACTATCATTTCGGGGAGATGTGTAGTCCTCCAAGACTTTGAGCACCTCAATATCCCACAAATATCGAGGAACAATTCTTTAGACCAATTCATGGCTATAGAGAACCGGTTTATACCTCACTGATACCCTATTTTTATACCAATCTTACTTTTGAGGGTAATCGGGTTAGGTCCAGAGTTCTAGGGAGAGACATTGATATCCCTCTAGAACAATTTGCTGATTTGTTGCATCTCTCCTGTGGAGGAGTTGATGTATACTCTTTTGACCTACATGACTTTGAGTATCCGGCCGGTGAGTCTGCGCTCACCGCGTCAACCTTGATTCACGGGATGACAACCCCGGCTTAGTAAGGAATGAGGAGGTGAATAAATTTACTCTCACCGCTCAAGTCCTTGCCAAGTTTATTTTCTATAACATTTTACCCAAATCTGGGGAATACAGTCATGCTAGGGGTCCTGTACCTTTGATAGTCTATTGCCTTCTGAAAGACATTAAGATAAACATCCCCCGCTTCATTATTTCACACATGACTTCTGATCACGTCCTTGTCCCCACGAGGCACTTGCCTTATGGGATGCTCATTTCGTATCTCCTGAAACAACTCAATTTTGATCTGTCCTCTGAGATACCCACCGAACCCTCCGTGAACCTGAACAGCACTCTTTTGAAGAGGATGCAACCTAGGATGCGTTATCCCGCTCCTGAGCAGCCTCCTATTCCTCCTGCTCATGTTCCAGGGTCTGCCCCAGGGTCTTCTTCTATCCCAGGGACTTCCTCTGCTCCAGGGCCATCCATTCCTTCAGACCTTCAGGCTTTCATTTCGTCTGAGGTTCGTACTCAGTTTCAGGAGCATCAGTCTTGGGTGACCGCTGAGATCCAGCAGCGACTGACCCAGATTTCTGAGGCGGATGCGACACATCGCGCGGAGATAGACTCTCGTTATCAAGGACTTTGCAATGATATGTCCTATTTTGCTGATTCCATGCGATACATGGATTCGCAATTTAGTGCACTCTTTGTGAAGTACAACATGCCTGGTCCAGACCCCACGCCATTTGCCCGACCGCTTCCTTCCTCCGGTCCTCCATTTCCAGTTAGAGCCCCTTCTGCTTCTTCAGCACCACAGCCAGGTGTTGCAGCTATTGATCCAGAGGAGGAGGCTTCTGATGATGATGAGGATGATGATGATGATGAGGATGTGGAGATGGCTGCAGGTGATGCTGAGGACGACGATGAAGAGAACGATGATGAGGACGACGACGATGAGGAGTGACTTCCCCTTTTGATGATGTCAAAAGGGGGAGAGATATTCTTGAGAGACTTCCTTGGGCTTGTATTTTGTATCTTGTATTTTGTATTATTTTGGACATGTATTTGTGTTTGTGTGGACATGTGTTTTCTATATGTTTTTATGTCTTGTATGAACATATGTTTATTTATGGCATGAGTTATCTTTTCTGGCATAGACATGTGTATGGTTGTTTATTATTTGTGCCATTTACCTATGCCTGAGTATCTTTTTATTATATGCATGTGTTGAGGGGGAGCTTCACTTGAAGTCTCCACCCAAAATATTTGTAATAACTATGTATGTTTTGTCATCATTAAAAAGGGGGAGATTGTTGGCCCAAATGCCATTAGCCCGATATTTTGATGATAACAAACCATATTTAGTTATGTGTTTAACAATCTTGTTTAAAAGAATTTCAGGTTTAAAACAAGTTGATTTGACGGCTCCACAATCAAGACTCACAATTTGGATGCCGCTAAAGATTTGCATTCCCAAGCCTAGCACGGTAGAAAAGCTTCGGGATCAAAACATTGAAGAAAAGAATTCAAGATTTGTAATTTACTTTTATTTTTAGATATTTTGTCAAAACCTAGATGATAGAGGTAGAATATTTGGGATTGTCACTCACACAAACTTAGTATTGCTTCATGGCTTCAAAAGAATTTTAAAAAGGATTTCTAACTTAGTTTTTAGAGATACCATGTTTAGGAAAAATCAGTTTTAGAAAAACATTTTTATAAAAAGGATTTTCACCAAAAATGATCTAACATGTTTGAGTGTTGATCTATGATCATACTCTTAGTTTTATTAGGTCTAGAACCTTATTTACAAATCCTTAAACCAAAATGCTTTAAACCAAAAAAAAATTTCCTTTTCCTTCTTTTCAGATTCTGTTTTAACAGATCTGACAGAGTCCGGTCGACCGACCCAGTCGACCGACGTGCACGGCTGTGCATGTGTGCACGTCGGCCGACCGCTCGGGTCAACCGGGCACTTGTCAGTGCTCTCTGTTTATTTCGGTCGACTGAGTCGGCCGACCGTTTTCCCCAACGGTCAGAAATATGACCGTTGGCGGTCGACCGACCCGGTCGACCGGTAGTTGTTAGAAAGTCTGACAGACTCCAACAGCTCTATTTTCTGACAGATTTTTTTGTTGGGATCTCACCCTAACGAATCCTTTAAGTTGTGTAGTTGGTTTTTCATCCACTATAAATAGTGGGTAATTTCAACATGATAAGACACAAGATTTATATGATTTCACAAGAGTTTTTAAGCAAGAAAATATTTCCAAGCTAAATCCTTAGTTTTTCTTTAGAAAAGATTTTCTCTCCAAAGCCAAAATTCCCTACATCTTTTGAAGCAATCCTCTACTTCTCTCTAGTCTTTTGCACTACACAATCCAAATATTCATCTTCTTCATATTGGTTATAGAATTGTGCAAGTGAGCTTTTTGATCAAGTATGATCAAGTTTTTCTTCAATTGAGAAGTTGTAGAGGCATCGGCCTCAATCGAGCAGGTGTGCTTCATAGTGTTGCAGCGACACCGAGAGATAGGACAAGTGTGTCCTTGTATTGGAGATCCAGTGGGATCAACAATAGTGAAATCCTTCAAGTGTGAAGGCGGGGACGTAGAGCGTGGCTCGAACCTCGGAAACATATCCTCGTGTTTGCGTTTGCTCAAATTTCTCTAAACTCAATCTCTTTATTACTTGCCTTATTTATTGCTTTTATCTTGCAAGTGTTTTTAATTTGAGCTTATAGTTTTAAGTAGTTTTTAATTCCGCATTATTGTCATATTTCATATAGCCATCACCTATTCACCCCCCCTTAGGTTATTTCATCGATTACCTCGTTCTCTTCTTTAAAGGTGGTCCTCTCCCGAAGCATTGACAGTTTTCGGGACTTTGGAGGTGATGATCAGGCCGCCGCATTGGAGCTTCTAGTGGACAGACTTGAGAGGGATATGGACGAATGGCGCCGTCTTAGCCATTCAGATCTAGAGTCTTCAATTAACGAGCAGCTTGCGCATCTTGTTGCTCAGATGCATGAAGCTCATCTCGCCGCTCAAGAAGCTGCTAAGGCAATTTCTTCTGAATTGAAATCCTTGGAGACAAGGAAAGTAGAGCTCGGGGATGCCATAGACGCTTCTAG
The DNA here is from genome assembly GCA_038442645.1 of Agave tequilana. NCBI lineage: Eukaryota > Viridiplantae > Streptophyta > Magnoliopsida > Asparagales > Asparagaceae > Agave > Agave tequilana. The sequence goes on from JAVJIF010007065.1 coordinate 66,087, forward strand.
CAGTGCTCTTCTTGACACTGAGGATAAAATTGAAAAGGCCAAAGAAATGATCAAGAAGGCTAATCTTCTTTTGTCCAAGGCTGAACCAGTGCGTCTTGAAGAGACTGCCCGACTTGAGCAGCTTAATGCCCAGAATGATGAAGTATTGCGGCAGGAGCTAGCACAGAGGGCAACCTTCATTGAAATTGAAGCTCGCTTGGCCCAGACGGCGAGCTTTAATAAGGCCGAGTTGAGGTCGCAGGAACTTATCAGGGCTGCTGAAGAGAGGAAGATGAGGCTGGCCACTCTTAAAGAACGGATTAAGTCCTATGAAGCACCGTCATAGCTTGTAATCTGTGCATTCATGTATCCCTCTTTTGGAATCAATAAAAAGTGATCTTATTTTGACTCCTTTATTGCATTTCCAACTTGTTTTATTTTCTGAATTCTCGCTTTCAAGTTGTATCGCAGCCATTTGAGAAAATAGTCCTTACTGGACTAAAAAGATGAGACCTGGCCATCTGCCGGTTCAGAGGTCGCAATAACGTAACCGATTGAGAAGCCATCAAGCTCAAAATTATCATATGATGAAAAAGAAATAGTCATTGCCGGACTGAAGGATGAGACTTGGCTATCTGCCGGTTCAGAGGTTGCAATGGCGTAACCGATTGAGAAGCCACCAAGCTCAAAATTTTGTCGTATGATGACAAAGAAATAGTCCTTGTCGGACTGAAAGATGAGACTTGGCTATCTGCCGGTTCAGAGGTCGCAATGACATAACCGATTGAGAAGCCACCAAGCTCAAAATTTTGTCATATAATGACAAAGAAATAGTCCTTACCGGACTGAAAGATGAGACTTGGCTATCTGCCGGTTCAGAGGTCGCAATGACGTAACCGATTGAGAAGCCACCAAGCTTAAAATTTTATCATATGATGACAAAGAAATAGTCCTTGTCAGACTGAAAGATGAGACTTGGCTATCTGCCGGTTCAGAGTCGCAATGACGTAAACCGATTGAGAAGCTACCAAGCACAAAATTTTGTCATATGATGACAAAGAAATAGTCCTTGTCGAACTGAAAGATGAGACTTGGCTATCTGCCGATTCAGAGGTCGCAATACCATAACCGATTGAGAAACCACCAAGCTCAAAATTTTGTCATATGATGATAAAGAAATAGTCCTTGCCGGACTGAAAGATAAGACTTGGCTATCTGCCGGTTCAAAGGTCGCAATGACGTAACCGATTGAAAAGCCACCAAGCTCAAAATTTGAATGGGATTTGGAAGAAATTGTCAGAGGTATATTGTTAACGTGACAACCAGAGAAGTCCACTAAGACTGAGTGGGACTCAGAAACTTGCTGGGGAGCTAGGAAATGAATTTATGGAAGATCATATGTCAGAGGTGTATTGTTAACGTGACAAAAAAAACTTCATAGGAATTCGGAAAGCAATTTGTCAGAGGTGTAATATTAACTTGACAAAAAGATATGCCAGAGGTATAGTGTTAAACATAGCGTGAAAAGGTCTCATTCTCACTGGAAAAATGAGAAATACTATCATAGGTTTAATGTTAACTTAATAGCGAAATGGATGCCAGAGGTGTAGTGTTAAACATAGCATGAGAAGGTCTCATTCTTATTGCGAGAAATGAGGAGATCACTGTCATAGGTTTAATATTAACTTAACAGCGAAATGGATGCTAGAGGTGTAGTATTAAACATAGCATGAAAAGGTCTCGTTCTCACAGAGAAAAACGAGGAGATCACTGTCATAGGTTTAATGTTAACTTAACAGCGAAATGGATGCCAGAGGTGTAGTGTTAAACATAACATGAAAAAGGTCTCGTTCTCACTGGAAAAAACGAGGAGATCACTATCACAGGTTTAATGTTAACTTAACAGCGAAAAGGATGCTAGAGGTGTAGTGTTAAACATAGCATGAAAAGGTCTCGTTTTCATTGCGAAAATCGAGGAGATCACTGTCATAGGTTTAATGTTAACTTAACAGCGAAATTGATGAAAAGATTTTTATATGTGGTCTTACCATTCATTGATGAGAATTGGTAAGTGATTTTGGAGAGGGAATCAAATGGGAAAAGGTCCCTTAGGATCTTTAGCAAATCCTCAGCTGTTAACGGGTTTGATATGCCTTTACCAACTACTGTTTGAGTCGGGCTAGCCATGCTATTCCCCTCAACATGATGAGTTGTCGAGGATTTATGCTGGGTTTAAAGGCTAACATTTTCCTCTATCCTTAACAGTTAAAGGTGTTGGATCTTTGGTTAATGCATGTGTAACCTTGATTCTTTTTTGAGAGAACCAGTATATGATCAGCTTCTTGCTGGTTCATGGTTGCATGATCTCATTTGGAGGAAGAGAGGGCACTCCTTGTGTGTACCTTGGACTTGAAGGTCTTAATCAGAGGTGTAATGTTAACTTGATCATGAGAAGGATCCTTAATCAAGGATAATACTTCTTTAAGAACTTGCCATTGATCGGCATCATGAGTAAATCACCATCTGAAGTCATAAGGCGATATGCTCCATTTGAATAGACTGTTTCTATTACAAACGGTCCCTCCCATTTGGGCTGAAATTTGCCTTTGGTTTTGTGAGTCATGATTATTGGTCGTCTGATGGCTAAAACTAAATCTCCTTTCTGGAAGACTCTTTGTTTGACCTTCTTGTTGAAAGCTTTTGAGATTCGAGCTTGATACAACTCGATGTGCTGCTGAGCTTGTAACCGCTTCTCATCTAAGGCTTCGAGCTCTTAAAGACGCAACCAATCATTGTCTTCTGATGTGATCTTAGTCATTAAAGCGACTCGCAATGATGACATCTGGATTTCTAACGGTATGACTGCTTCACACTCGTATACTAGGAAAAACGGCGTATTGCCTGTCGGTGTTCGAACCGTGGTTCGGTGCCCAAAGACATTCACCAAGCTTTTCATCCCAATCTCGCTTATTCGAGGAGACGAACTTTTTGAGTAACTTAATGATTATCTTGTTGAATGCTTCTGCCAAGCCATTAGCGGTAGGATTATAGGCAGTTGAAGCTACATTCTGAATTTGGTATTTATCGTAGAATCGATAGAATACCTGGCTTATGAATTGGGGACCGTTATCATGGATGATCCGCCTAGGGACACCAAACCGATGAATGACGTGGTGTTTGATGAAATTAACCACATTGGAAGTTTTGACTTCAACCAGTGGTATGGCTTCTGCCCACTTTGAAAAGTAATCGGTTATTGCCAGGATAAACTGGTGTCCTTTATTGAAGAGGGGCTGATTGGCCCTACGACATCGATTCCCCATGCTTCAAATGGCCATGAATCAACAGTTGGGTGGAGCAACTCTGGAGGCTGGTGTTTGAAGTCCGCATGAATTTGGCATGCTTTACACCTTCGTGTATATTGGATGGCATCGACTATCATGGTTGGCCAATAATATCCAAGCCTATGCAATCTGTCTTTAAGTTTTAGATCTGGCTGATGAGCTCCACATATGCCGTCATGTGCTTCTTTAAGTACTTCCTGTACCTCTGAATTAGAAAGGTAACGGAGAAGGATACCGTCGTATGAACGACAGTAAAGTGTCTTCAGAGTTGGATCATAATAAAAACGGAGAGACCTTCGTCTGATAGATACTGCTTCTTTAGGATTGTCTGGCAGCAGACCATGTAGAGTATAGTCGATGAAAGGAAATCGCCAATCTCTCGGCTCAAGATCCATTGAGATATTATAGACCTCTCTGGTTCTTAACATGTGTTCTTAACAGGTATCGAGTCGCCACTGTAAGGTGATACTCTGTGTCGACTGGCAGGGCAGTGTTGTTGCTAATGCAGCAAGAGCATCTGCCTTAGTATTCTGAGATCGAGATACGTGCCCAATATAAAAACCATCAAACAGATTAGCCAATTCGATGACTGTGTGATAATAAGGCATCAAATCCTCGTGACGGACCTCATATTAACCTTTAACCTGATTGATAATTAATTTTGAATCACCATAAGCTTTCAAGTAGCGTACCCCCATTTCGTGGGAGAGCTTTAGGCCAATGAGTATAGCATTATATTCCGCTACATTGTTGGAGCATGATTCCGTCAGAGAAAATGCTCTAGGAAGGACGTGATTTTATGGAGAGATAAACACAACCCCATGCCGGCAATGATCCTGCCTTTAGGTCCTATTCGTGACGCTCCATCGAAGAACTCTGCCAAACTTCATCCTCTGAAGTTATATTAGATTCAAAAACTTCATCTGGAATGTCTTCATGAAGTTTTGAGTATTCCAGAACTGGATGAGCAGCCAAGAACTCTGCGAGGCCCTGGCCTTTAATCGCCTTCTGAGGGATAAAGATCATGTCGTATTGAGACAAAAAAACGCCCATTTAGCTAATCTTGAATTCAATGATACTAGTTTCGTCATGAGAAGATGCAAAGGATTCACTCTGGAGATGACGTGTATGGTTTGGCCGACCAAATAATGTCATATCTTTTGAACAGCAAAGACAAGAGCTAAGCACTCCTTCTCAATAGCATTATAGCGAGATTCCGCCCCTATCAGAGTCCTGCTCAGATAATAAATGGCGTGTTCGTGACCATTGTCATCTTTTTGAGCAAGCAGGGTACCCAGAGATTGGTCCATAGCTTTCACATAAACCAAGAACGGTTTCCCTGATATGGGAGCCACTAGGACTGGAGGTTTTGTGAGATATCTCATGATATCCTTGTAAGCTTCCTGACAAGCTTGATCCTATACAAAGGAAACACCTTTTTTTATGTACCAAGACTTTGCCAAGGCCCGGGCTATAATCCAGATCTGGGGAACTATAGGGAGTGTCATGCGACACTCGTCTGCCACTACGCAGCTCTCGTCCCCTTCCGACCATGTTAACGGATGCAGAGGGTAGATCTCGCGATACACGCCTTTTGCGATGTTTCACCGGAGCTTACACCGACAGTTCAAAAACTGATCGTCAGCCTAGAGGAGTGGCGGGGATTGGTCCTAACCGGCAATAGACTGAGTGGACTGTCACCATCTGACATCCCACTTGTTGACAATAGGAGGGAGAAGTTTGAAAAGATTCTGACTTCCGTTTGCTTGTTAAGAATTCCCGCCAGTCTGACCCAGTTGGGCCTAAACGAACCAGCGCAGAGGCTCTGTTGGATTGCACATAGGACGATGTCCTGCTCCTTTTATCACCACAGAGGGGATTAGCACTAAATAGTGATTCAGCTCTAGCTTCGCGGCTAAGAACCTTGCGAATGTCCTTGGGTATTGAAGCTGCATAAGCACCGCTGTCAACACCTGGGGACAATCTCTTAGCTCCGCTACAAAGCGCGAACTAGCGCTTGATGAACTGGGGAACGAAGCACGCTGTGGTGCTTTTTTCACTATGTTGTTGCGAAGATGATCAGCATTAGATAGTGTTTTGGCTCTAAATTCGCGGCTAAAAGCCTCGGAAACGCCTTTGGGCCCTGAAGCTGCATAAGCACCGCTATCAGCACTTAGGGACAATCCCTTAGCTTCGCTGTAAAGAGCGAGTTTAGCACATTGTGGTGCTTTATTTCGAGCTTCGCAGCTACGGACATCATGCGTACCCTGAGGTCCAGTAGCTTCGCTCGTGAGAACGAGGCTGGCGCGAGGAGTTGCTGCTCTTGAATTAGGTAAAGGCATGATTGCCGTTGTGACTTCGCGGCTAGCAGTCTCGTTGGAGCAGGCAGGCATCTTACCTTTTTCTTTGCAAAAGAGACACACTTGTGGCGTAGCTACGCCTGAGGCTTTATACAGAGCCTTATGCTTTGGCCTCCACGTCTGCTTTGAAAGAGGAGACCTAGGTTCGCTGGGAACCTGACTAGCCACACGCGAGGCTGAGGGGTGTTGGTAGGATTCTGCTTTCATTTTCTGCTCTGAAACCTTAGCCATGGAGACCTTTCTTTGCTTCCGTGCATGGAGCATTAGACCACCCTCAGAGAGGAGTTCTTCAAATTTTCCTTAGTCGAAGTGAACGATTAGGTTCTCGAAGGTGACGGACTGAAGATTCTGACCCTTGCATTGTGGGCCTGCTTCCTTGTTGTGCCAGAAGACCGCAGTAGCTCACAGAGAGCCTTATCTGTCTCCACAGAGACTTGCCTTGAAGATTTAGCCAAAGGGGCTCTGGCCACACCGGCTTTCTCGAATTCAGAGATAGACCCGAAGGTCTGTTCGTCGCATTGCGATACTTGATTCTCAACAGTGGAGAATTCGTTCCCCAGCGGAATCGCCATCTTATTTTCCATTGATTTTGCAATGGGGAAAACTTACAAAAAAGTGTCGAGGAGCTAAATTATAAGTAACACAAAAGATTACAAGTAGATCTCCTCTGAAATTCTGGAGAAGTATGCCGATAGGAGTCTGGTCAGCGTGTGACTACTTTGTCCGTTTAACGATGCGATCGATTGGATTCCCTTCTCGCCTGATTCGGGGAATCGGAGAACAGAAGGTTGGTAGAACCCTCTTGTTACTTCTCAAACTGCCTTCACTTGGGAATTCCTTCTCGCCTGGTTCCGAAAATTCCTTGAGAGGAAGGAAGGTATCAGGGTATCAGCACCCTGATTAGAGAAGTAGTTCTCTGAATTCTTGGAAGCTAGAGAATATATCTCTGTTTAGCCGCCTCTCTCTGTGCGTCTCTTTGCCTGTGCGCGTGTTCTCTTCTCCTGGTTGTATGCCTCTGGTGGGCTATTTATAGGGAAAGCAGGGGTATAATTGTCCCTTGAAAATCTGGAAACAGATTGAGTCAATCTGTTTAAATCTGAAAAGTAGCCTTTCTGCGAGGCTAGAATCAGCTTCTGCGAAGTTAGGAATAGCAGGTAGGTCGATCTCCTGATCTATTTTGGTTCTTTCTAAATAATTAAAAGATCTCCCCTGATCTTCTTACCTGTTTTAGGAGAGTCAAGAGATTATGGTAAACAACTGCCAAATTTGATCTCAGATTTGATCTTGATTAGATTTGATCTTGATCTTGAATTGATTTGATCTTATTTCGAGATTTAATTGGTCAAAAGTTGACCATGAAAGACCCGCAGTAGAGTTGCTGCGTCGAGCTCGCAGCGGAGTTGGAAGGAGCATCTGGCAAAGTTAGAAGAAAGCTCTCCAGCGGAGCTAGATAACATCTGTGGCGAAGCTACCGAACATCCTTCTGCGCGTGTAACGCCCCGATCCTGGCGGATACGGACACGTCACTGCGACGTATATACGTAGGTCAGAACTGCCCCCACGGATATACGCTAAGCATAAAAGTACAATACAGAAACAGAGTATAACACAAAGCGTGGTATATTCATATGCCAACTAGAAAGTACAAATACAAAGTTATACAAGTTATGATAACTGTTACACTTTACAAGTGTTTTGTTTTCACAACCAAGTCCAAAAGAATATATACAAAGCTTTACACAAGGTGCTCACGTAAGAAATGGAGATGCGTGAGCCAAAATGAAGAGTACGGCACGAGGGAACTAGAAGAGCTGGTCAGCCTGCTCACTGAAGTATGCCTGATCTTCCGTGGAAGAATCCACTTCGTTCCAGGTCTCAGAATCTGAATATGCAAATCCAAGGAATCAAGACATATAATAATAACAAGCTGTGGCCAAGTGGCTAAAGGACATGTAAGTAAGATAGAACAATAATAGATATAAAGCATAAAAGACAAGTCCTAATGCAAGAGATCTACAAGTAATACCTTATTATTATTACTTGTCTTACTGTGATATCTAGGTATGTGTTTGAGTGTACATCCCACACACATACATCCATATCCTAGTAATACAAGGTTGTTATTGGAAATAGCGGTTGTATCGACGAACTATGTTTACAGTGGGTCCCGTGCTTGCCCGGGACCACGGTCAAGGGTATTCCGCTGCATGGAGACGGAAACAGCCGCGAGGCCTATCCATGAGGGACTTATGAATGCCCTTTATAATAATGAAGTAAGGAATAAGGGAGCCAGCTCTCCCCTCGGTCCCCTGGAGGCCCTCAGGTCAGACCGGAAACATGATTGTACAATATACCTAAAGCCACTGTAAACACGAACACATATCGATATCCGCATGTTTCCCCCCGACCCATGTATAAGTTGGTCCATTTTATGCAAAAAGTCGAGTGTATCATGCTTGGTATAAATGATGGCATGATAAAGTGGGGAGATACGTATCAATTAACAAGTTCTAACATGAAAATACATGATATCAAGTCATGAAGTAAAAGTGGTGATGTCCACCAAGTAACATGTCATGTGGTAGCAATTATGAAGCATAAACAAGATTAACATATCACATATGTATCAATGTAAGATCAAAATTTAAAACAGAAAAGGAAACAGAATTCTGGCCCAGGTTTAGCCTATCGGTCGACCTCCGGTCGACTGCCGGTCGACCGGGAATTGTGAAGGCGGTAGGGTGCCGGTCGACTGCCGGTCGACTGGCCAAAGTGCGTGAGCTCCAGGTCTGACCGGTCGAGTGCCGGTCGACTGACGGTCGACCGTACCAAATGCGTGAGCTCCAGGTCCCCTAAGCCGGTCGACTGGTTGGTGAACCGGTCGACCGCTAACTCAAATTTGTGCACGTTTGTGCATATCGGTCGACTGCCCCCCCTGGGCCGGTCGACCGGAGTTCTGAAATAGGCTGTGGTCTGTTCTGAAAAATCAGATTTTTGTGGTGGGTGTTTTGGATGGATAAAAATATGATTTTTATAACATAAAATGACATGATCTATCAACACAAATATACTAGGAATATTACTAGTCTTGGTGAGTAAATATACTCACATCGAACGGTCGATTGGAATTTCTACGCGTTCCGAAAGAGCCGAATCACCAACTTGATTCTCGGCGATAACCTGGACGATCCCAAATCAACGAAGTGGTAGTTGCTTGAGATGGAAGAGAACACCTAGGGTTTGCTTTGGAGAAGGAGAGAGATTGTGTGAAGGTTGGTTTCTTGGTGAAGTGAAGAAGAAGAATAAAAATGTAAAGGATTTTGTTTAAATAGGGTTTGGATTTTGTAAAGGAAGTGTAAATAAATAAAAGAGAGGGGTTTATTTGCAAAAGAGTGGGGATGAGGTGTTTCCCTTGGCCAATGGTGGCCGGCCATGGAGATGAAGAGTTAATGAGGGTATTAATGAGGAAGTGGGTGGGATTTTAGATATTTTGGAAGAGATATTTTGAGAATTTGTTGGAAAGAAAAGAAGAAAGGAAAAAGAAAAAGGAAAAAGGAGAAGAAATTATAAAAAGAGAAGATATTTTCTCTAACTCGAAAGATTAAAATATTGAAAACACGGGTTCCCGGGTTAAAGTCACGTACACGGAAAACATTTCGGAAAATACCGAAATCGTCCGAATATCAAGTATCTCGGAACGACTCCTAATTTTCACCAAAAATCTATCATAATATAAAAAGACTTAAAATGAAATCCTTTTTGAGAAATACCTTATAATTTTAATTATAAAAATCCCGGAACCAGTAATTTACCGACTCCGTAAGAATTTTCGTAAAATCGTAAAATTCTCAGAAAAGGCTTTAGTTAAGAAAGATGATCCTCATTCATAAAGTCTAAAGGACTTTCTGGAAATTCCTAACAGTTTGGAAAATAAAAATCAGAAAATTGATCAGCGGCGTTGGTCGACACCGGTTTGAAGAAATTCATTTTAATTCCAAAAATTCCAGAAAATCACATAAATCTAATATATTAGGAAATGATATTTGAAATTAAAATTGATTAAATACGGGAAGTAAAACGAAGAATACGACTGAAAAGCTGAATACGCAACAAGGTACGTATTCTGGAAACGGGGTATTACAGCGCGGTTGTGTGTGACTTCGAGCGAAGCTAACTCTCTGCGGAGCTAACTGAGTGCTTCAGGCGAAACTGTAAGTTAGCTCACTTATAGAGCTTGAATAGCTTCAAGGTGAAGTTGAATAAACTTAGCCTCTCAGGTGAGGCTATCCCCTTGGGCTCATGTGATGCTAAGTGTTGAGCTAACCTAACATTTTAGACCTGCTTAGGTCTCTTCAGAGATAATCTGGGCTCACTGTCTGCTTCACTGGATCAGTAGAGTCCAAGTTGCTGCTTTGTCCCTCAGAGATGGGTACAGAACTGGTTTCAGCTTGTCTATCACTTTTCTTTTGTAAATGTCAACAAGTTTAGACATTGTTCAGGCCAATAAGAATCTTGTCTTTTTTAAGGTGTCAACACCCTTACATCCCCTTAGAGAGGTCTCCTCTTTTTTTTGTCCCTCTTTTTTTCTAACTATTCATAGCTATTTATAGAGGAATTGGGGTGTAACCAACCCCTTAAATCTCTCCATAATGGGAGGGGTGTAACCAACTCCTTAAATCTCTCCATAATGAAAAGTTATTCCCCGTTATGTGGAGAGAAATTGGAGTGTAACTGCCCCCTTAAAACGTTCCATTAATGGGGATAAATTTCTCCTTTAAGTGGGAGAACGTAGGAGTGACTAACCCAGTCATGACTGACAGCTACAGTAGAAACGCGGGTCTCGCGTTGAATGCGGACCTCACTCTGATGTTAAAACGCGGAGCTCACAGCCTCGCGTCTGTGTTGGAACGCGGAGCTTTTCAGGCTTGCGTTTGAGTTGAAATGCAGAGCTATCTAAGGTCCGTGTTTGACAAAGGATGCAAGGTCCGCATCTGATGACCTCCGCGTCTGAGAAAGGACGCGAGGTCCGCGTCAGGCGATCTCCGCGTCTGTGAAAAGACGCGGGGTCTGCGTCTGGCGACCTCCGCGTCTGACAAAGGACACGAGGTTCGCGTCTGAGGCTGGAATGCGATCTTCGCCTCTGGGAGGTTCGCATATGAGGCTTTGTCTTCAGTAATTTTTTGATAGCCTACAGAACCCCCTCCAAAGTTTTCGTAACTCCGTGGTTTGCTGGGACGGATTTGAAATACTTTGGACTTCGGTTGAATCTGGACTTTTTGTAATCGGACTGGCATTCTTCTGAGAGGCAGTCTCGAGCTTGATCTTGTCTGGATTCTGATCTTCGTAAGTGTACTATTAAACTGCTTGAAGCCTCCAAGAAAGATCGTTTTAATTTAATTGTCGGTGTACTGTTGAACCGGTGGAGTTGCCAATTACCTTTGCCAGTGTATTATTGAATTGATTGTAGTAGTAGAGACATACTCTTTGTATTGGGGGGAGAGAGGACCCAGCTCTCACAGACGTGGTTCTGACACACTGATCAAGTGGAGACGCGAACTTCACCAAAGTTGAGATGCGACTCTCAATTGTTGTAGAGACGTGACTCTCAATTTCTGTAGAGACACAACCTTTACTTGCTGTTGAGACACAACTCTTAAGTTCATTGAGACATGGCTCTGTACTTGAGACGCGAAGTTCACGCTCAAAGCTTCTTTGAAAGAGTTTTAATTGCCAGAGGTGTGATATTAACTTACCAAATTAAATAACTCTACTGGGGAATTTGAGAAGGTTACTGTCAGAGGTGTGATGTTAACTTGACAGTGAGATCTGGACTTGTATTTTGAATAAGTTTTGTGGACTTGCTATTCTGTTGATGAGAATAACAAGTGAAATTTGATCTGCTGGGGATTATGACAGAGTCTATCGTCAGAGGTTTAGTGTTAACATGAATAGAACTCTGCTGGGAATGAAAGTGTGCTGTTAGAGGTGTGATATTAACATAACAGCGATTGATTTTGCGATCTACGCAATTTAAGTGGACCTCTCATGCTGTTGAAGAGAATGACAAGTGGGATTAGATTTGTTGAAGATCCATGGAGATTTTTACCGTCAGAGGTGTAATGTTAACATGACGAGTTTGAGTTTATAATTTGAGCAAATTGAATTGTCAGAGATGTGATATTAACTTGATAAAGATGTATGCTAGAGGTGTGATATTAACTTAGCATCACGAAAGTCTCATTTTCACTGAGAAAATTGAGAGAAAATCATTGTCATAGGTGTAATGTTAACTTAACAATGAAATGCATGCTAGAGGTGTGATGTTTAACTTAGCATTGAAAGATCTCATTATCATGGAGAAAATCGAGGAGATCACTGTCATAGGTGTAATGTTAACTTAACAGCGATTGATTTTGCGATATGAGCAACTTTGGTCAAAAGTGTAGTATTAACTTGACCGAGAGATTCTGCGATCTGCGCAGTTTGGTAGACTCGCCATCCTATTGAAGAGGACTGACAAGTTGAAATTTTGGTCAGAGGTGTAATGTCAACTTGACCGGGATTTGTCTTGCGATTGGAGCAAGTTTGGTCAGAGGTGTGATGTTAACTTGACCGGGATTTGTCTACTATTAGAGGTGTGATTTTGAACATAATAATATTTTGAGTGGATTTGTCATTCTATTGAAGAGAATTAACAAGTTGAAATTTTACCCCCAGGGAAACATCAAAACCTTACTGTCAGAAGTGTAATGTTAACATGATAGGTTCAATCTATAATTATTTTGCTGGAAAAACAGTCACAGGCTTTTTGTGGTCCTACCATTCCGTGGGTAGAATTGGTAAGGGATTTTGGAGAGAATTTTAGGGAATGAGTTGTCAGAGGTAACTGTTAACATGACAAATATTGATTTCCCTAGAAAATAAAGATTTACTGTTAGAGGTGTAATGTTTAACATAACAGTAATGAAATTTTGCGATTTAGCAATTTAAGTGGACCTGTCATTCTATTAAAGAGAATGACAAGTAAGACTAGACCCGTCAGGGATCTAAATATTTCTTTACCGTCAGAGGTGTGATATTAACTTAACGGATCAGTTGAATCTTGTCAGAGGTGTGATATTAACTTGATAAGGACGTGAGCCAGAGGTGTATTGTTAACTTAGCTCCATAAGAATTTCAGTTTCATTAGGGAGACTGAAGATATCACTGTCATAGGTGATGTTAAACTTGATAGTGGAGGAGATGTTAAACTTAGCATTGGTCATATCGACTCCGATACGGAAGTTCGAGGGAAAGTCATTGTCATACGTGTATTGTTGAACTTAACAATGAATTAGATGCTAGAGGTATGATGTTAAACTTAGCATCGCTCATCTCAGCTTCGATATGGAAGCCTGAGGAAAAGTCATTGACATAGGTGTAGTGTTGAACTTAACAATGAACTGGATGCTAGAGGTGTGGTGTTAAACTTAGCATCGCTCCTCTCAGCTTCGATATGGAAGCCTGAGGAAAAGTGATTGACATAGGTTTAATATTGAACTTGGCAGCAACATAGCAGTAGTTTGTCAGAGGTGTAATGTTAAAATGACAGTAATTGGTTTACGATATTAGCAATTTTGAGGACTTGTCATTCTATTGATGAGATTTGACAAGTGAAGTTTGAAATGTCAGAGGTGTAGTATTAACTTGACAGTTTGGTTAACTTGTGACTCCATGTAGAGGAGCGACAAGTGAAGCTTGTACTCGCTGGAGAGTATTGAAAATTTTCATTGTTAGAGGTTTGATATTAAATTTAACAATGATTGTATTTGTGGACCTACCACTCTATGGAAGAGAATTGGTCGGGGATTTTGGTAGACAGATGGGACCAAATCCCTCCAGGTTTTTAGCAAACCTTCTACTCAGGTTCGTGTTTCCACGTCGCAGAAAGGACGTGAGATCCGCGTCTGGCGATTCCGCATTTGACTGAGAAAGGACGCGAGGTCCGCGTCTGGCGACCTCCGCGTCCGAAATTAGAACGTGAGGTTCGCTTCTGGTGACCTCTGCGTTTGACTGAGAAAGGACGCGAGGTCCGCGTCTGGCGACCTCCGCGTCTGACATTGGAACGCAAGGTCCGCGTCTGGCAACCTCCGCATTTGACTGAGAAAGGACGCGGGGTCTGCGTCTGGCGACTTCCGCATCTGACATTGGAACGCGAGGTCTGCGTCTCTTTGAGGAGTTTGAGTTTGAAGCCTTTACAGGCTAAAAACTGACGGCTCAGTCATCTGAAAGTTGCAATGACAATCAAAGAGCTCCGCCGAGATGGACTGCTCGCAATGGCACTCAAACCCATGGAATGAGAGCTTCTCAGTTTATTATTTGCACATGGCCCCTTGGAGCTGAACGCGAACCTCGCGTTTCTGAAGTGAAACGCGATAATCTCCTTCTGACGCAGCCTCCTGTTGAACGCGTGTCTTGCGCTTTTGAATAGAAACGCGAAGGTCATCCTTTAACACTGTCAGCGACTCTCGCATTTTAAAAATGAAACACTGGTCATGTCCTGGCGCGGCCTTAGGCTGAACGTGAGTCGCGCATTCTCGCGTTTTGGCACAGCATGAGGCTGCACGCGAACTTCACGTTTTGACGCTGAAACGCGCAGCTCGTGAACACGAGCATCGTGTTTTGTTGCAGAAATGCAGAGCTAAAAGCAAACTTCGCGTTTGATGCCGAAACGCGGGGGTGAAAGCGAGCTCTGTTTGCTGATGGTGAACTTGACGTCTTTGTCGACGATTAGCAATCCATTTGGCTCGCAGGAGTTGATGCGAACCCCATGCAAATTGAGTTTGTTGAGCCTTGGGAGGAGTTTTGCGGCGAGATTTGCCTTCATCATCATTGGCCTCGCGGCTCTCGTAGGAGACATTGATGTGGGCCACATATGCTGTTGCAACCACTCCTGTCTGCTAACGACGAGTGCAACGCCTTCGCCGTCTCTCGGCATTCTGATTGAGTTGCTAAGGTTATTGAGAACCCCTGGCATCCGGAACTAGAAGTGCCTTGATAAAATGATGGAGGGGAGATTGGTCTCTATTGCCATCTTAACTGTGGGTCATGGCTCAGGTCTCTGAAAAGACGTTGGGGCTGACCATGTTATCTCCATGGGAGACTCCTGAAGCTTTGAGGGAGTTCAACTTCTCTTAGTCGAATTCGATCACAAGTGATTCGACTGTGAATCCAAGCATCTTGACGTCGGTTTGCGCCACCACTTTCTCGTCGATTGAGAAAGATAAATCCCCAGCGGAGTCGCCATCTCTTGTTTGGTGGGAGAAATTCGTGTAAATTTCCTTGAATCAATGAAGAATTACAACGGATCAATACTCCAATTACAAGAGAGGGAAGATGTTCACGCTTGAATCTCCCCTTTGTTTAGTGCTGGGTTCTTGATGTGACGGTGGAAAGTGAATCTTATTTTCCGTTGACCGGGTGAACATCAGGACCTCTTTAGAATCCTCTCTTTGGATAGCGGACGGAGTAATACAGCTCCTGTCCAACAAGAATCTTAAAGAGATTGTAGGCAAAGACAAACTTGTACGCAACAAGTTGTTAGAAGAGTTGAACTCTCTCTTTTATTTTTTCCTCTCTGTCTGTGGCTTCTTAGATTCCTTCACCAGGACTCTCCTCTTCAACCTCTTTTTAGAGGTCCTACTCCATGGGTCTTCTTACATCCCCTTAGAGAGGTCTCCTCTTTTTTTTGTCCCTCTTTTTTTCTAACTATTCATAGCTATTTATAGAGGAATTGGGGTATAACCAGCCACTTAAATCTCTCCATAATGGGAGGGGTGTAACCAACTCCTTAAATCTCTCCATAATGGGAAGTTATTCCCCGCTATGTGGAAAGAAATTGGAGTGTAACTGCCCCCTTAAAACTCTCCATTAATAGGGATTAATTTCTCCTTTAAGTAGGGAGAACGTAGGAGTGACTGACCCAGTCATGACTGACAGTTACAGTAAAAACGCGGGTCTCGCGTTGAACGCGGACCTCACTCTGATGTTAAGGTGCGGAGCTCATAGCCTCGCGTCTGTGTTGGAACGCAGAGCTGCTCAGTCTTGCGTTTGAGTTAAAATGCGGAGCTATCTAAGGTCCATGTTTGACAAAGAACGCAAGGTCCGCATCTGACGACCTCCGCGTCTGAGAAAGGACGCGAGGTTCGCGTTGGGCGATCTCCGCGTCTGAGAAAGGACGCGGGGTCTGCGTCTGGTGACCTCCGCGTCTGACAAAGGACGCGAGGTCCGCGTCTGAGGCTGGAACGCGATCTCTGCGTCTGGGAGGTTTGCGTATGAGGCTTTGTCTTCAGTAATTTTTTGATAGCCTACAATGTCCAAATATCCTCATCAAACCATAGTCTTGAGTAGCTCCACCTGACCAAAATTTCAACAGAGTTTACCTCCTATCGCAAATAATGACAACTTATTCATCAGATGGCTAGCATATACCAATGTCTCAGTAAAAAATGACTTGTTTAACTGTGCATTAGACAACAAATACAGAATCTTCTCCAGCAAAACATGGTTCAACTCTTTAGCCGCTCTAGTCTATTTTCAAAATGTGAAGTGTATATCAATACCATTGTTCTGACCAAATCACAGGAATGTATTCCCCAGCATTATCAACTTGGAACATTTTGATCTTCTTGTCGGTCTCTTTTTCGATCAACTTTCTCCACTTCGCAAACAAATCTAGATTTAAAATATTTTACTCATAGGGTATACCCAATAATGCCTAGAGAAATTTACAAAATAGACAAAGTACTGATAACCTTCAAGTATTGCTGTCTTGGTCGGTCCCCAAAAGTTCATGTTAACCAAATCAAAAAGACCTTCCATGCGGTGAATATAGGTGCCAAATTTCACCTTTATCTCTTTACTTAGAACACAATGCTTACATGACTCCAAATTGCAGGTCAATGCACCTTCTAATAATTCTTGCGTTGTCAATGTTTGCAAAGAATTCAAATAATATGTCTCAGCCTCAAATGTCAAAACCTGGTAGAATCGCCATCCAAACGTTCTGAAACTGCTAAATTTTCAGTAACTGCACTACCCTTCAAATAGTGCAACTTGTTGCATCGAATTCTCTTTAGAACAACCAATGAGCCACTGAATACCTTCGGAATGCCTTCTCCAAGAATCTCTCTCAGACCCTGCATCTCCAAAACTCCAACTAAGATAAGGTTCTTCTTCAATTAAGAAAAGTACTCACATCCTTCAACTCTCTCACCGTCCCATCGAAATATTGATACGAACTGTACATATCCCCTTAATATGGCATATGTGTCCATCTCCAAGCGACACTAACTCCATCTAGTTTTCTAAAACTAGCAAATAACTCCCGCTTGAGATAAACATGATAGGGAGCACCCGTATCTAAAATTCACTCAGACACATCTGAGTAGCAAACTGAAAGAGTAATAGAGAGAAAAAATGTTAAAGAGTAAGAATCAGTACCATCATCCGCCTAGTGTCGTGCCAAATATCTTCTCTTTCACATTTCAATGTCTAACCTTTAAGAAAGAAATAATCAATTAGGAAGCTGATAGGCCTACGATAAAAACCAGATGAATATATTTCACCGTGAGCCAGTGGGAAGTCTTTACATTTTTTCACGTGTAAACCAATTTGAATCAACAAAAATAGACGAACATCTTCAACAAAATAAATCAATCTTTTTCAGTTGCTTAATCTTAAAATAAAACAAGCATATCTCAATTACTTGAGACAAAAAGCTTAAGCTGTTGTTGTAATCTTAAAATAAATACAAAATGTGCTTTATTTGACATCTTTATTTTTATTCACCTAATATCCAGTGCCAACCACAATATACTTTGAAACCTAAGTACTAAAATATATAGTTTTAATTTTTAACTAAAAGACAGGATTTTTGCATGTAAATGTTTATCACCCTTCTCACAAGCAAGTCACGTGCCATGAACGACGCCTAGATTTTTTTTTTTCCAACCCGAAGAAATCGATGGCAAGTTGCAGCCTTGCGGGGAAAGGGGGGTGTGAGAGCGTGTGAGGCGTGTCTTGTGGGTCCCGCTCCGCGACAAATCTGCCTCTCTTCTCATTGGCTGCAGCATTGACTTTTTCGGCCCCCGTGCGGGTCCCACACGTGCGGAGGGTGAGGCGCACACCGACAGCGACGCCTCCTCCGTGATCGCGACATGCGGGGCCCGCTCCCCCACCGAATCCTCCACGGGCCCACCGCCACTGTTTAGGCGGGCGCCAAGATTCTTGGGATCTGTTACAATCATAGTCGGACAGCTTCCCTGGTACATACTCTAACAAAGACCGTCGTTCCGGGAACGTGAAGACAAGTCGACCGGGTTGGACGACGTAGTGTGCGACCGTGAATGCAGAGGAGGGGTTATCCGTCTGAGAAGTCGACACGTGCCGTGGGGACCAAGGCAGAAAAAGGTCGGGGGGGGGACCTGAGCCGGTCGCCAAGTGGTTCACGTTAGTTGGGCACGTGGAAACGCACGCTGAAGATTACTAAAAGGCAGGGGTGCGGGACCCACCGCCACGCTAATGTGCCGAACGCCAATTCGTGGGCGGGATTGGGGCTACGTGTCGCCGCCTCGGCCCCGCAAATGTTTGCTTTCAGAGCCGTCAAAACCCGGTCATTGGTTTCCACACAAGAGACGTGAAGCAGGTTCGCAAAGAATTGTAATCGAACTAGTAACCCGATACAATTCTTTTGTTACAACCTCGACTCGCTGGCGCTGGCTTTGGGTCTGTTTGGTTGTTGTAACTGGCCGTAATTCGTAGTTGTAATTGGTAAAGTGTTTTACAATTATAAATGAGTTACATGTATGTAAATTTTACAGTGTTTCGTTGGTAATATAAAATTATAAAGTGAGAAAGTGTATTGTACTCTACGGTGTTTGATTGTCATAATGTATAAGTCGTAAGTGAAAAAGTTGACCACAAAATTAACTATTCGGTGATTTTAAAAGTTTTAATACTGCAAATAAATATTAAAAAAGTTAAATATTAAAAATTTTTAATATTAATATAAAAAAATATTACAAATTTGTATGACCACAAAATTAACTGTAACTGGGCTGTAAGTGAGTGGTAGTTGGGTTGCAAGTGAGTGTTAGTTGAGTTACGTAAGTCTTTTACGAATTACTGTCCAAACAAACTCCGTAGTTGTAACTGGGTAGTAAGTCATTTACGAATTACGGAGTTTTACGCGAAACAAACGGCCCCTTTGTTTAAATATTGACCAACACTAAAAGGTCTGTTTGGTTATCGGAATTAGCCGTAACTCGTAAGTTGTAATTAATAAAATCTTTTAAAATTGTAAATGAATTAAATGTATGTAAATTTTACGGTGTTTGGTTGGTAATATAAAGTTGTAAGTGAAAAAGTGTAGTTGTGTTTTATGATGTTTGGTTATCATAATGTGTAAGTAGTAAGTGAAAAAGTTGACCACAAAATTAAGTATTTGATGATTTAGAAAGTTTTAATATTGTGAATAAATGCTAAAAATATTAAATATTAAACTATAAAATAATTCAAATTTGCATGACCTCAAAATTAAGAATAAGTGGACTGTAAGTGAGTGACAATTGGGTTGCAAGTGAGTGATAGTTGAGTTGCATAAGTCTTTTACAAATTACGGTCCAAACAAACACCGTAGTTGTAATAGGGTTGTAAGTCATTTACGAATTAACAACCCCCTAAGTAGAACAAATGTCCTGACAAGAATACAACTTATACGACCTAAACACCCTTAATTGTGAAATTCTAATGGGATCCAATACGTTAGTGTTGGTCCGTTCGCAACTAGATTACTCCAAGGATTAGTTATCCAAAGTAATTTTTTGGCATTAAATAATATAATCTAAAATGGTTAACAAATCACCTAAGAATTTAGGGCTTATGATGAAATTGTAATCTCATCAAAATACGTCTTGACCTTTTAATTTTTGGCGATATTTTCAAATTTATTTTGTTTTTCTAGTTAAATTAGCTAAATTAAGACGTCCTTCGTTAGCAAAACCAATGGTGACACGAGGATAAAAATGAAAACTTTATTCTCGTGCATTACAAAATCTATTGTACCTTACACTGCAATAGAAATGAGCTTCCACATCGCTCATTTTACATCTGTTTGAGTCGCACTCGACGTGCATCAAAAGCATGTGACAATTTTGAAATATGATAAAAATACACAATTTTGATTTTTGATCTTTTATGTCGTTTATTTTAATAACCACCGTAATATATTAGTTTTACAGCGGTTCATTGAAGAATCACCGTATCTTCAATCCGAAAGATGCAGTTTGATCTTCGCTCAAGGCTAGTTCATCTCTCTCTCCTCGTTCATCAAGACAACTTCATAAATTGTTTGATGAATTTGAATTTTGGGGTTAATTATGATATCTATTTGATCCAATTTAGACTATCAACAACTAAGAGAACCATTGAAGGTGGTCTATTCTAATTCAAAAGCTAAAAATTTACTTAATAAAATTAATTCTTTGATTATGCCAGAGTATTTTCTTGGTCTTCTTCTTCTACTACTTTTTCTTGGTCTTCTTCTTCTAATTTTTGGCCAAGGAGATCGCCAAGAGGGATGAAAGAGGATGAGGGGATCAAAAGGAGGACAAGGGAATCGCCAGTGGGAATGGATGAGGAGGACAAAGAGGGGATCATGTTAAATTATTATTTTTTTAAAATTGTGATAGTTTCATGGCAGTTTTAAACCGCTGTTGTTGTATCTCAGCTTACAACTTTTGCCCGAATAGACATGATTTTTAAACCGTCGTCATTGCTGTTTAACAACAGTTTTAAACCGTCATGAAAAGCCATTTCTGTTATAATATTATAATTTAATTTTTGCATTCGTCCCTTTTTCCCTTTTGCACGCGTCTCTTTTCAAATCACCTTCTTATATGTCATATATGTCATGCAAGAAAGCTAGGTTAAGTAATCTGAATATAAGATATTACAATTATTTTTATTTATCAATTTATTTATAATCTAACTTTACTTCCTTTAAAACATAGATTTTTATGACCTAACATAAGAAAAGATCACTGCAACATTTTAAACGTAGATTTTTTATGTCATATAGTTTATTTATTATTTTCCTCCTATACGTGTTGATGGGTGGAGTCTTATGTATGATGTCTCTCTCGCTTCAGTTAACATTGTCTAAACATGATCAAGACACAAGAAGTGTGTGTATCAATCAAAAAATAATAAAGTAGAAGGCAAAGGTATCTGTGTATATAAAGAGTGAAAAGTATGCTTCTAATATTAGGATTTCCAAGGCCTACTTTGCACTTGGACTTGCAAAGTATATATATGATGTCTTCACTGTTGTATCCAGTAGGGACAACAACCACCCTTGAGGAATCCGCTCACCTGACGGAGACTTGATGCAGCCGGATAAACAACCAACACGACATGAACAACTAATAACAGAGAAAAGCGAACAACACAATATTTAACGAGGTTCGGCAAAGTGCCTACGTCCTCGAGGCAAGGGAGAGAGATTTTATTGATTCAACAATCAATACAAACTAATACAGAGGAAAACTTGAGGAGATTCTTAGGGATTTTTCTTGGATACAATACTGAGGGCTCTAGCCCCTATTTATAGCCACAGAGTTCCTGCATTTAAGAAAACCCAGATTGAATTTGATCTCATGCAGAAAAAGAATCTGAATCCCAAAAGGAAAAGTCCAAACGCGCCGGTCGGTCGACCGACCCGTGCCACGGTCGACCGCGCCAGTCGACCGGGCCCAACCGAGAGTTAGGCCATGTCAGTCGGTCGACCGGGCGATCGACCGCTTTCTTCTTGTGCACGTTCGTGCATGCCCGTCGACCGGACGGTCGATCAGCCCCTCCACCGATCGGCCGGGCGACCGACCAGGAGCACAAATCTGACATGCTCAATGCGTCGTTTCTTACTCCTTTGATTTCCGATCTCTGTGCTAACTTCCTCTACTCCTCTATCTCCTCTTTCCCACAATTCTCCACCTCGGTGAAGATTTCCAAATCTGAGCCGATCTCCAACGAACTCCAGTCTATCACCTGGAGAAATCGACACATGATCTCGGCTTGCGCACTCTGGACGAAATTGACACACGATCTTGGCGAAATCGACACACGATCTCGGCTTGCGCATTCCGGACGAAATCGACACACGATCTCAGCGAAATCGACACACATAGAATCTGTAGCTTAGCTATCTAACTAGAATGCACCACACATGCTTTCCCTACACTTCACCTTAGAAAAACTTTTATACATGCCGATCACCGAACGTGTCTCCAACTCAGCAACTACATGACCTCACGAAGAACTCATCATGAGCCAATACTGACTCTCCAACTGACTAGCTCTATCTAGTCTACATGTCTTCAGCTGACGGTCCAACCAAGTCTGAGTAGAGCATACCGAACACCATCATCGGCTTCCACAAATTGGATGCACACCCCTCCTATGCAAGCTCAACCATCTTCTCACCAGAAGATCAACCGTTCATCGAGATCACAATGCTTCACCTCTACGTGAAGTCAAACTAGCCACAACACTTCACCTCTACGTAAAGTCTCTCCACCTCTACGTGAAGTTCCATTCGGCCACAACTCGAGAACCCAAATAGCTTCATACGAGTTGCATCACCAAATTTGGCTGCGCCATTACAGCTGCCTACGTACCTTGCTTAAAGGATCAAGCCAAACGTAGTTCATTTCAAATGAGCTCCATCAAGCTCAAACACTTGTACCTGGATTTGCAGCAGCGAACCTATCTGGGCGAGTCATATGAACCTCCTCACGACCATCATGGAGAATAACGGCCTTTAACTTTAGCCTGTCGCGATTACAAGCTTGGGATTCATGCTTCTTTACCCATGAGCGTGGTTTTACCTTGGTTCTAATGGCTGCAAACAACTCGACATTCTCATCAATGTCTTTAATCTGTTCAGCATCAACCCTGGCTACATGATCTCCACCTGGTGTCACATCCTGTGAAGTCTTCAATGATACCGAACCAACTGGAGATGGTGGAGTAGCATCAACCTCCACCCGCTGCGATACTTCCTTGGTCTCCGTCCTCTCCACTTGCTGAGAGACGGTAGACTTCAACACTGAATTCTCATCAAATGTGACATGCCTACTCAACATGATCTTCTTGTTTTCGGGGTCCCACAACCTGTAACCTTTCATATTCCTTTTGACACCCAAAAACACAAACCTCTTTGCTCGCGGATTCACCTTGTCATCCTTAGCACTGAAGTAGGTCGGACTTCCAAATTCCCGCAGTAAAGCATGATCTTGAGCAGCTTTCCCAGACCAAATTTTTAATGGAGTTTTACCTCCTATCGCAGTCGATCCATTTATGAGATGGCTAGCATACACAATCGCCTCAGCTCAAAATGATTTGTCTAATCCTGCATTAGACAACAATCACCGAGCCTTCTCCAGCAAGGAACGGTTTACTTTCTTAGCCAACTCATTTGTACCTTCTGTGAAGTGAGTAGCAATACCGGTGTTCTGGCCAAATCGTAGGAATTGGTTCATGTCTCTTCCAACATTACCAATCTGTAGCTCCTTGATCTTCCTACCAATCTGCTTCTCCATTCTTCCTTTCCACTTCACCAACATATCTAGGGCTTCACACCTTTGTCTCAAGGGATATATCTAACAATGCCTAGATAAACTATCAACAAAAGAGACAAAGTACCTGTGACCTCCAAGCGATGCAGTATTAGCAGGTCCCCAAACGCTTATGTGAACACAATTAAGAAGACCTTCGAGCGGTGAGTACTGGTGCTGAATTTCACCTTCTTCTTATCCAGAGCGCTGTGTTCAGCTTCCAAGTTGCAGGTAGCAGCACCTTCCAATGATTCCTTCTTTGCAGGAGCTTGCAAAGACCTTTTCCCTCCTTGTCCGACCTTTACCTGCCAGACCTTCGTGCAACTATCATCTGAAAAACTAGAAGTCTCCACCTGACCTGTAACCATACTACCCTTCAAGTAGTAAAGATTGTCCCGTCGGACGTCCTTCATCACCACCATCGAGCCTTTGATCATCTTGAGAACACATCTCGTACAAATATCACATGATCTAATGCTTTCAAAGCGCCAACAGAGATAAGATTCCTTTTGAGTTGAGGTACATACCTCACCTCCTTCAATTCTCGTACCATCCCATCTTCCATCTTGATACGGACTGTACCCATCCCTTCTATATTACACGGATGATCATCACCCATGACCGTGTAACATCCATCTAGTTTCTCAAAACTAGAAAATCACGCCCTGTTTGGGCACACATGATAGGTGGCTCCGGTATCCAAGATCCACTCAACATTATCTGAGTAGTCAACAGTATGAGTAGTAACAGAGAGAGAATACCGATGAGTTTTCATCCGATCCATCTGTTGGCCCAGAGGCCTTCCACTCTAGTTTTGATGATGATTAACTCATATAGTTATAGTTTACTAATAATTCTGTGATATTTAGTTTTAAATATTTGATCAAGATATTAGTAGGTGATTAGCTTCAACAAAGGTATTTTGGAGCTTTCACATGGTGATTCAAGAGCCCGAGCGTCAAAGTTCATATCTAGTACTCGTTGGAGTCAAGCTCGGTGGATCACGTTTGGATCGAGTCGACTTGGAGACGGCGCTCTACAAGAAGACTTCGGTACAGCATTTAGTTTATAGCTTAGATCCATTGTTAAATATTAGATAGTGTGATATGCTCAAGTTCACAACACACACACACACACACACACACACTTGTTTTTAAGTTTCATGTTTTGATTTTTGGTTTGTTGGTTTAACCGATCTTGGTTTTCATGAATAGATAGTATCAATACAAGTTTACATGGTTTAATGTATATTAGATTTGTTCTATATACATGTATGCTTCAACTATTTAAACAAACTTAGTTTGATAGTCTATTTCATGAGTTCGGTGTTTTGGTATTTTAACAAAACTTATTTTTGGATTTTATGTCAAAAACATTGATATATATATATATATATATATATATATATATATATATATATATATATATATATATATATATATATATATATCTTTCATGTATATTGGATTATATCCATATACAACATGCTTAAATATTGTTTCAATATCATGTTTTTGTATTTGGATGAGTTTTGGACAAAACGATTTTCCATTTCAAAAATCTAAGTTTTGGAAAATACGGATTTTGGTTTTCGGCAAAATTTCTAAATTACAAAAATAGTTCAAATTGTTTGTAACATGGTTTGATTTTACTCAAACATGTTTGTATATCAAAGTATTATACTGAAACTATTTTTGTGGATTTTTAGAGATTTTATGGGATTTAATAGGATAATAAATCCCCAGTTTTCAAATCCTATAATCAGCCCTGTCAGGCTCTGGCGGTCGACCGGCCGGTCGACCGTAGCCAGAGTCGGTCGACCGGAACAGTCGACCGACATGCACAAGGACGTGCACGCAGGCCAGCCCCTTGGGCCGGTCGACCGAGCGGTCGACCGACTGAAGTCAACCCACTCTCGGGTTGGCCTGGTAGACCGGGCGGTCGACCGGCCAGAGAGCCGTTGCTCTCTGGTTCTGGGCGCGGTCGACCGGGCGGTCGATCGGCAGGCTCAACGGTCAATTTTTTGACCGTTGGCCGGTCGACCGGAAGGTCATTTTTGACCTTTCTGTCAGCCAACGGGTAGAATTTTTATGGGGCTATATGTTGGCCCAAAGGCCTATCACCCTAGTTTTGATGATGATCAACTCATGAAGTTATGTTTACTAATGATCTTGTGTTTAATTAGTGACAGATTCATTATCAAGATCTTAGTAGGTGCATAGATCAACAAAGGATAAAATGTCAAGATTTGGAGCTAGCACGGTGTGATCCAAGGAGCTTTTGGATCTAGCTTGGACCAAGTCAAGAAGATGAGAAGCCTTCAAGTGAAGACTTCAAGAAGATGAAGACTTGTGTCTAGGAATAAGATTTTGTTTTTGTTTTAGATAAAATGTAAAGGATAGAGTAGTTGGTGGATTGCTCAAGTATACCATGCACACACACTCTTGATAGTTTTGTTTTACAAAAGATTTTCTAGTTTAAGAAAATACATGTTTGGATTTTGGTATTTCTCATATACATATCTTTAAACCAAAACCAAGTTTAGAGCTTTATGACAAAAACTTAGATATTTCATCTTATTTGTGTAGTGGATCATATCCATACACACCTTGCTTTAATGAGTTCAAAATATCTAGTTTTTATTTGAAGATGTTTTGGAAAAACAAAGTTTAGAAAACATGTTTTGGAAAAACAGTTTTTATCAAGAGCCAAATATTTCCATATTACAAAAATAGTCCAATCTTTTATAACATGCCTTGATTTTGTGCAAGCATGTTTGATTATCAAAGTATATTGGTTAAACTATTTTTGTAGATTTTTATGTATTTTATGGGATTTTATTTGAGCCAAAAAGACTAACTTTTTAATCCCAGAAAACTGTTTCAGGCTTCGGATAAGTCGACTTACTACCTTTATAGTCGACTAATCCTGGAGTCGGCCGACCGGACCGGTCGACCGACGTGCACAGATGTGCATGCCTTTGTGCACTGGAGGACGGCCGACCGTACGGGTCGATCGACAGAGAGTTCGACTCTCAGCTCCAGTGGGTCGGTCGACCCGGCGGTCGACCGTGGCTCCAACGGTCGGATTTCTGACCGTTAGCGGTCGACCGCACAGCTCTGACAGACCCCAACGGCTATATTTTTCTGGCCTATAAATTTGGGGGTTTGGTCATTATTTTGAGCCAAGATTTTGGAGACTCTTAGAGCCAGTTTTTCCCATTCATTCCAGAGGTTTTTTCTCCACAAAATTAGAGCCAATACTTCCAATTAAAAGGAGAGTTTATCAAGAGTGTAAAAGAGATTTTCTTGAGTTTTCACCAAAGATTCTTTCCTTGTTTTCTCACACAAACACTTGAGCATCCATTGATCTATTCATCCTATAGGAGTGTTGTAGTGAGAGTTTTTATTGGTGATCAAAGTGTTTAGATCACCAAAGATCTTTTCTTTGTTCTTTGAGGAGACGGGCAAGTGTGCTCGTGGTTGTTTAGGGTTCGGGTGCGAACTCTTCGTGTTTGAGGTGCGGCCTCGGCGAGCTAGTGAGCTTGCGTGTGTACGGGACTAGGGAGTCGAGGGCTTGTAGGTGTTGCGGCACCGAGGAGAGATCCATTAGGATCTTGCATAGTGGAAATCCTTCGTGTGTCGAAGGTGGGGATGTAGAGCAAGTGTGCTCGAACCTCGAAACAAACCCTTTGTGTTTGCGATTGCTCTCTCTCTCTCTCTCTCTCTCTCTCTTTGTCTCTTATTATATCTTGCATGTGTTTATTGTTCATCTTTATATGCTAGATATACATTTTGTGCTCATAATGATATATTGCTTGGGATTGTTGACTAACACTTGTATTCAACCAAGAGAGCCAACGCGGCACCTCAACCCATTCAAGGGGAATCTAGAGGAGTTTGTCCAGAGCCCTTCACGGGGAATTCGACAACACTCTTGTGTCATACATAGTGTTTAGTGTAAAAGTTTTAATTAGGTCATAATTGTTTTTAGCTTCCGCATTATTTGCATCATTTGGCATTAAGTGACCTTTAGATTAGCCTTCACCTATTCACCCCCCCTAGGTGAACCTTCAATTGGTATCAGAGCTTGGTACTCTGATTTGGGTCTAACAACCTAGAGTAAAAGATCCTCATTTTTAGGCTAATCGCAATATTTTGTACACACACCATGGACTTCATGTCACCACCCATGTTTGACATTGTTAACATCCATATATGGAAGGTGAAGATGTCCTTGTACCTCAAAGCCTTAGGTTATCATGTTTATCTTGCCACTACTAATAATGCATATTGTTTAGATGGTAAGAATTTTGAGGCTAATGCAAAAGCCATTCATGCTTTAAAGTCAACCCTAAATGATGATTATTTATCTAGGGTTTCTAACTTTGATTTGGCTTTTGTAGTGTGGAACACCCTCCTCTCCCTTGGCGAAAATGATCAATACTATGCGGGGAGTGATTCCGATGTTGGAAGCGATATCTCCAACAAGTGCTACATGGTCCAAGGGGATAACCCCCTTGAGGTAAATACCGAATCCGAGGATGAGGATGTAGACATGTTATATGATGAGCTTACTACCTTTTGTCATCTTGTGCTTGAAAAATATGACATGCTTAAAAAGAAAAATAAAAATTTGAAAAAGAACATTGCTTGCATGCATAATGAACATGATTCTTTTAGAGATAACATTGCATGCTTAGAAAAAGATAATAAGAAAATTAAAAAGGATTTTGATTGCATGCTAAAAGAGAACGATTCTTTTAAAACTAAAATTGCATGTTTAGAAAAAGAAAAAGATGATTTGAAAAATGAAAATGTTTCCCTTATGTCTAAATTAAATGATTTGTGTGAAGGGAACACTATTTTAAAGGATAAAATTGATTTGGTGGAAAAACAAAAAGAAGTTGTTTTTCAAGAAAATAAGACTTTGAAAAGAACAATTTGTGAAAAAGAAAAGGATTTTGTTTCACAAAGAAAAAGAAAAATGATTCTTTATCTCATCATGCTTTTCATGCCACCACTAATGAGATTAAAGATTTGAAAAATAAAATGGATGGTTTGAGTTTAACTTTGAACTCTTGTGCTTTTAATCATTCTAGGTTGGAGTCAATGTTTTCAAAGAAACAAACTCCACACATTCATCCACATCATAACCATACATTTGCTTATATTGCACAACATGATCACACTCCTACATATAAGTATACTAAGGTGTACACTTGTACACATTGTGGCCGCAAAGGCCATTTAGCAAAATATTGTTATGATAGATTAGATCATTTTAATTTTGCTAAAAATAAGAATTTTTGGGTGCCTTACAACAAGACTAACCCCAAAGGACCCAAGAAAATATGGGTACCAAAACCCCAACCATTTGCTTTTGATGTAGGTGAGGGCTCTTACAAAACGTGAGAGGATCGGTGCCTTGGTAGTGGATGCACTTGGACATGATGGACATACTTTTGGGATGCATCACTATCAAGGAGCTTTGGTGGAAAGACCACAATTTTTGGAGCTTTGGAGTTGGTATCAATCTCTAAACTCCTACTTTTTATGTTCATGCTTGTTCATTTATAATATTCATAGCATGTTCATGTTTTATGATTTGTGTGCTTCATGTGGTATTTACATACTTAGATGTAGAATGTGTCAAACTTGCATTTATACATATATGAATAGTGAACTACAATTGACTCATATATATTTGAACTTCATGCTCATTTGTATCCACTATATGCATATGTATAGACTAGTTTTGATGATTCTCTTTTATACATGTTTTGCCTATTTTATGCTTTACTTCATGTATATGTATTTTTAATTCAAATCTAATAAATATACATGTATACCCGTGAGTCTCTTGCTTTCATGCAAATACATTTAATAGACTCCTTTAGATTTGGGATATGTATGTGTATTGTTAGGATTGGATTAATCATACATATACCATGAAGATTAGTGTTTTGATGAAAAATGATTTTTCGTGTTTTTGTTAAAAATGTGACTTATGATCTTTTTGAGCTTCATTGACTATTTTCATAAAAATGCTATTTACATGATCGTTTAACACTCACACTATTGTTAAAATCATTTTGAGCCTTATAGACCATGAGTGCTTAAATTTTTGTGTATCTAGTTATGTTTTATGAAAAACATATGATTTGATGATTTTGAAGGATCTTGAGCTAGTTTTTCAAAAATTATCTTTAACTAGTTAATTATTCTTCATTTGGTAGAGTTTTTCAAACAATACTATTTTCAAATTTATTTTTGAAAACCCCTACCATCTATGGGCGGATGGATGGGCGTGTATGCCTTGTAAGCTTAATTGACAAATCTTTTACCTTGTGCATATCAAGGGTGGTAGGTTATGAGTTATACACTTGATTTTATTGTTATGTCAATTGGTATCATTGGATTCTTTCAATTGGTATCTAAATTGATAATTTTTGTATATACTCAATTTTGTTTCTTATATATGTATGTATCAATTTCACTTGGTATACTCATTTTTCATACATATATATGATTTTCATGTGCTTAACTTTCAATTGGTTCACATTTTTAAAGCACAAAGTTTTTGATGAAAAATAAAAATTTTTGGATCATTATGTTTACCATTGATATCAAAATGCTTCAACTTCATATTTGTTAAATTTTAATTGGTATCAATATGATAATGATTATTGTTCAATTTGGTATCTTAAAAATTTGATTGTTTTACAAGAGCTCTGATACCTTTTAAAATTTTTTAAAAAGAAAAATTAAAAATGTTTTGGTATGTATTTCCTATATCCAAGGAGAGCTTAACATCTCTTCTACATATAGATTCATGTTGAGTATATTATAAATTGAGGAGCTTGACAACTCTTCTTTATATGATATACGTGTGTAGGGGGAGCTTCACATCTCCTCTTATGCATTACATAATATGTGTTATGTGAGTTAGGGCTTGTCATCCCTTCTTCATGTAATGCACATGTGTAGGGAAGCTAACTTAGCGTCTTCCTCTTCATGAATGTATATCGCATATAAATCTTTATTGATTGATTTGTATTACCCCTTCTTGATCTCTTTGTTTTTGACAAAAAGGGGGAGAAAAATCTGTTTGATTTGATTTTACTTTAACCCCTTTGTTGATGATTGACAAAAAGGGGGAGAAAGATTTTGAGTTTATATGCATGTTAGTAGAATTTATGTTTATATGCATATATGTTTTGTTTTGCAAATGTATGGAGATAAGAACTTGATGAGTTTTATGATTATTTGACATGTTTTATTTGCATACATGTCATACATTTGCATACATGTTTATGAGCTTTATTGCATATATTTATTATTTATGTCTATGCATGAGTTAAGGGGGAGCTTCTTTGAAGCTTTACTTTAATCCATGCATATATAACTCCATGAGTTTTGTCATCATCAAAAAGGGGGAGATTGTTGGCCCAAAGGCCTATCACCCTAGTTTTGATGATGATCAACTCATGAAGTTATGTTTACTAATGATCTTGTGTTTAATTAGTGACAGATTCATTATCAAGATCTTAGTAGGTGCATAGCTCAACAAAGGATAAAATGTCAAGATTTGGAACTAGCACGGTGTGATCCAAGGAGCTTTTGGATCTAGCTTGGACCAAGTCAAGAAGATGAGAAGCCTTCAAGTGAAGACTTCAAGAAGATGAAGACTTGTGTCTAGGTATAAGATTTTGTTTTTGTTTTAGATAAAATGTAAAGGATAGAGTAGTTGGTGGATTGCTCAAGTATACCATGCACACACACTCTTGATAGTTTTGTTTTACAAAAGATTTTCTAGTTTAAGAAAATACATGTTTGGATTTTGGTATTTCTCATATACATATCTTTAAACCAAAACCAAGTTTAGAGCTTTATGACAAAAACTTAGATATTTCAACTTATTTGTGTAGTGGATCATATCCATACACACCTTGCTTTAATGAGTTCAAATATCTAGTTTTTATTTGAAGATGTTTTGGAAAAATAAAGTTTAGAAAACATGTTTTGGAAAAACAGTTTTTATCATGAGCCAAATATTTCCATATTACAAAAATAGTCCAATCTTTTATAACATGCCTTGATTTTGTGCAAGCATGTTTGATTATCAAAGTATATTGGTTAAACTATTTTTGTAGATTTTTATGTATTTTATGGGATTTTATTTGAGCCAAAAAGACTAACTTTTTAATCCCAGAAAACTGTTTTAGGCTTCGGATAAGTCGACTTACTACCTTTATAGTCGACTAATCCTGGAGTCGGCCGACCGGACCGGTCGACCGACGTGCACAGATGTGCACGCCTTTGTGTACTGGAGGACGGCCGACCATACGGGTCAACCGCTCCAGAGAGCAGAGCTCTCTGGAAAGTTCGGCCAACCGTACGGGTCGACCGACAGAGAGTTCGACTCTCAGCTCCAGTGGGTCGGTCGACCCGGCGGTCGACCGTGGCTCCAACGGTCGGATTTCTGACCGTTGGCGGTCGACCGCACGGGTCGACCGGCAGCTCTGACAGACCCCAACGGCTATATTTTTTTGGCCTATAAATTTGGGGGTTTGGTCATTGTTTTGAGCCAAGATTTTGGAGACTCTTAGAGCCAGTTTTTCCCATTCATTCTAGAGGTTTTTTCTCCACAAAATTAGAGCCAATACTTCCAATTAAAAGGAGAGTTTATCAAGAGTGTAAAAGAGATTTTCTTGAGTTTTCACCAAAGATTCTTTCCTTGTTTTCTCACACAAACACTTGAGCATCCATTGATCTATTCATCCTATAGGAGTGTTGTAGTGAGAGTTTTTATTGGTGATCAAAGTGTTTAGATCACCAAAGATCTTTTCTTTGTTCTTTGAGGAGACGGGCAAGTGTGCTCGTGGTTGTTTAGGGTTCGGGTGCGAACTCTTCGTGTTTGAGGTGCGGCCTCGGCGAGCTAGTGAGCTTGCGTGTGTACGGGACTAGGGAGTCGAGGGCTTGTAGGTGTTGCGGCACCGAGGAGAGATCCATTGGGATCTTGCATAGTGGAAATCCTTCGTGTGTCGAAGGCGGGGATGTAGAGCAAGTGTGCTCGAACCTCGAAACAAACCCTTTTTGTTTACGATTGCTCTCTCTCTCTCTCTTTGTCTCTTATTATATCTTGCATGTGTTTATTGTTCATCTTTATATGCTAGATATACATTTTGTGCTCATATTGATATATTGCTTGGGATTGTTGACAAACACTTGTATTCAACCAAGAGAGCCAACGCGGCACCTCAACCCATTCAAGGGGAATCTAGAGGAGTTTGTCCAGAGCCCTTCACGGGGAATTCGGCAACACTCTTGTGTCATAAATAGTGTTTAGTGTAAAAGTTTTAATTAGGTCATAATTGTTTTTAGCTTCCGCATTATTTGCATCATTTGACATTAAGTGACCTTTAGATTAGCCTTCACCTATTCACCCCCCCTCTAGGTGAACCTTCACTATATATACCCCATTTGAAGTAGTGTTTCAATAAGAATTTTTAGAGCAAAAATTTCCTACTTCTCTAGTGTTTAAACAACAAGTTTTCAAAGAGTTTTGGGTTCAAAAGATCTATCTTTATTTGTTTTAAAGGGTTGAAAAAATTAAAGAAAATAGGATATTTGGGATATTTGTTTTGGTCTTCATTTCAATCTTGTTTAACTTGTTTTCGCAAGTATTTTTCTTTGTGTTTTGTTTTCCAAACTCTTTATTTTTCCACACTTGAGCTTATCATTCTATCCTATCTATTAGGATTTTTGTTTTGTGGGAAAAGAAGTTATTTGTGGTCATTTGATCACTAAGTTGTAAACCCTCCTACTTTGTGTTATCCCTCTTGTGTAGAGGTTGATTTTGGAGTGGTGGCTTTGTGCCCTATCCCTCCAGTGAGAGGTTGATTTGTTGTGTGACTTTGTGCCCTATCCCTCTAGTGAGAGGTTGATTTGTTGTTTAGCTTTGTGCCCATCCCTCATTTGTGAGGTTGATTTGTGTGGCTTTGTGCCTAGCCTCTAAGTGTAGAGGTTGTGTTTGTAATTGAGAGAGGAGTTGTGTACTCCCGGTTGTATTGCCCCAAATCTTCCGTGGAGGTTCCCTGTGTGGGAGTCCTGTGTGAACAAGTTAGTGGAAATCCTTCTGTGTGACGGCGGGGACGTAGAGCTATGTGCTTGAACCTCGAAACATATCCGTGTGTCAGCGATTCATCCACTTTCTCTCTCTATTACTTTGTGTCTTGCATCATTTCATATTGCTCATTCATATATTATATGATTGGCTTGTTTGTGTGTGCCTCACTTGTGTTTAACCACGAGAGCTTCATATAGCACCTCAACTCTTATTCAGAGGAATCAAGAGGAGTTAGTCCGGAGCCCTTCACCAGGAATTCGGCTACACTCGTTGGTTACATTAAGTGTGTTGCAATTTAGTTTTTAATTTTCACATTTTGTTCATTAGATTAGTCGTACACCTATTCACCCCCTTTAGGTGTACTTACACCATCCGCCTGTGCGAGATTCGCCTTGGTGTTTGACTCCACCTTCTTACTTTTGGCCTTCGGGCATTCAACTTTTCACTGCCCTAGTTCCTTGCACAAGGCGCACTGATTCCTCTTCAGATTTCTGAAGTCTGATCTGGACTTCGACCTGTTTTCCATTGATTTGCAAAAAGGGAAAACTTACAAAAAAAAAGAAAAAGGGTCGAGGAGCTAAATTACAAGTAACACAAAAGATTACAAGTAGATCTCCTCGGAGATTCTGGAGAAGTGTACCAGTAGGAGTCTGGTCAGCGCGCGACCACTTTGTCCCTTTGACGATGCGAGCGATGAGATCCCTTCTCGCCTGGTTCGGGGAATCGGAGAACAGAAGGTTGGTAGAACCCTCTTGTTTCTTCTTAAAACCGCCTTCACTTAGGAATTCATTCTCACCTGGTTTCGGAGATTCCTTGGGAGGAAGGAAGGTATTAGGGTATCAGCACCCTGATTAGAGAAGCAGTTTTCTAAAGTCTCTGAATTATTGGAAGCAAGAGAATAGATCTCTGTTTAGCCTCTCTCTCTGTGTGCACGTTCGTCTGTACGTCCTTGCGTGTGCGTCTTTTCTTGTGAAGATCCCTCTCCTTGTGCCTCTGGTGGGCTATTTATAGGGAGAGCAGGGGTATAATTGTCCCTTGAAAATCTGAAAACAGATTGAATCAAATCTGTTCAAATCTAGAAAGTAGCCTTGCTGCGAGGCTATCAGTTTCTGCGAAGTTAGGAATAGAAGGTAATGTTGATCTCCTGATCTGTTTTGGTTCTTTCTAAATAATTGAAAGATCTCCCCTGATCTTCTTGTTCTA
The DNA here is from genome assembly GCA_038442645.1 of Agave tequilana. Classification (NCBI taxonomy): domain Eukaryota; kingdom Viridiplantae; phylum Streptophyta; class Magnoliopsida; order Asparagales; family Asparagaceae; genus Agave; species Agave tequilana. The sequence goes on from JAVJIF010007065.1 coordinate 100,755, forward strand.
GGAGAGTCAAGCGATTATAGTAAATAACTACCAAATTTGATCTCAGATTTGATCTTGCTTAGATTTGATCTTGATCTTGAATTGAATTGATCTCATCTGGAAATTTAATTGGTCAAAGGTTAACCATAACGGACCCGTAGCGGAGCTGCCGCGTCGAGCTCGCAGCGGGGCTAGAAGAAGCATCTGGTGAAGTCAGAAGAAAGCTCTTCAGCGGAGTTGGATAACATCTGTGGTGAAGCTACCGAACATCCTTTTGCGCAGTTGCGTGTGACTTCGAGCGAAGCTAACTCTCTGCGGAGTTAACTTGAGCACTTTAGGCGAAGCTGTAAGTTAGCTTCCTGATGGAGCTTTGAATGGCTCCAAGGCGAAGTTGGGCGATCTTAGCCTCTCAGGCGAGGCTATCCCTTTGGCTCATGTGATGCTAAGTATTGAGCTAACCTACCATCTTAGACCTGCTGAGTTCTGTTCAAAGACAATCTGAGCTCACTGTTTGCTTCACTAGATCAGTAGAGTCCAAGTTGTTGTTTTGTCCCTCGGAGATAGGTGAAAACTTGGTCATCAGCTTGTCTGTCACTTGTCTTTTGTAAATGTCAACAAGTTTAGACATTGCTCAGGCCAGTAAGAATCTTATCTTTTTTAAAGTGTCAACAATACCCCCTTCAACGTTTTCGAAAGTCTGCAATGGAATGGCTCAGACTTTGAAATACTTTGAATTGCTTTGATCGATAGTATGTGAAGTACGAACGTCGCCATGGTGGTTGAGTTCAGATTCGCTTTTAATCCTGCTTTGGGATAAATTCGCCGAAGAATCATGTAGATTCGTGATTCTAAGTAGCTTCGCGTCTGCGTAGCTCCGAGTTTGGGTAGCTCCGGCTCCGCGTCCGAGCCTTTCGGAATAGGTTCGCTTTGGAACGTCATTCCTTTCCCGAGGCCAACTGCTTTCGGCCAGTTATGAGAAGGACTATGTTCTTTCCCGAAGTTGAAATAACTTCTTTTGGATTAACGAGGGAGATCATTCCTCCCTTGCGCGTTTTCGAGGGAAACCGTTCCCTTTCTCAAGGCTCAATAAATTTACATTAACGAGGGAGATCATTCCTCCCTTGCGCGTTTTAGAGGGAAACCGTTCCCTTTCTCAAGGCTCAGTAAATGCCTTAAATTCGCTAGTGCTTCTATGCTTGAAGCCGCAGCGGCGCACTCAGGCCATGAGGCCTATAAATAGGACACTTGAGGTCCTCTGAAGAGAAGCGTTCTGCTCATATCTTCTCTTGATTATTAGAGAGAGATACTCAAATCTCTGAACTAGTGGAGTGCCCACTCTAGTCATTATCCGGCCAAGAACCGGTGAGTCTCGGTCATCCAGAGACTTTACCAATGAGCTGATAACTTTTAGGGAGTTTATCTCCCTTAATTTAGCTTTAACAGCTGCCTCAGGGATTGATTTCCCTTGTTCTTCATTTTGTATCTGACTGATCTGCAGAGAAGGGCTTCAGCCCTGTTTCCCAGCTTCCTGGCGAAGCTATCATTTTGACTTGATCAAAGATCACTGCATGCTTTCCTGCTAAGTTCGCCACGTAGGCAAGAAGTGGGACTTAGTCTCTTTAACGTTGAGCCAGCCTTGCCATATATGTGGGGCTAAGACTGCGTCCCTCAGGATCAGTCTGGCTTAGCCATATAGGCGAGGCTAGGACTTGGCTTATGTTGAGCTAGCCCATCATCATTGTGCAAGCAAGACTATCCTCTGCTTTTAACTGAAATCAATCTTTAAAGCGCAACTGAATCGGATATAAATTGCTTCGCCCCAAAGAATTTGACTTAGCATTTCACTTTTGCGACTTTTCCTTTGCTTACTGCTAACTTGTTTCAGTTTGCATTGCAGTGAGCTATATTCGCCAGTCTTTCGATCTGATGAAAGAGATCAGAGATTTGCCTCTTGATCTTTTAGTTGAAACTTTAATCCTAAGCAGGAGGAATAAACTGGGGCAGCTGATGTGTATTCCCAGAAGTGGTTGACAGTCGCTTATCCGAGATGATCCACTTCGAGGCGGGGCTGGTAGTCGCTTATCCGAGATGATCCACTTCAGGAAAGCAGACATCACCTGTAAGGTCTCGGATCCTTTTTTTGTCAATTTTCATCAAAGAAGATCCAGCCTTCGGTGGCAATCGGTCCTTCGCCAATTTTCATCAAAAAAGATCCAGCTTCTTGATGGCAACATCTGCCATTATGCGAAGGATTACAGCCTTGTGCAGGGAGGAAGGCCTTTCGTATCCAGTTGGTTAGGCTTGAAAGTAGATAGGACCACTTGTATGCCTTTTGAGCAAATGATTCTGTTGTACGAAACACAACCTTGATGTAGTAGTATCAATGTACCTTCCCTTTTAAATCAATAAAAGTTCAGTTTCTGCTCATCTGATTTGTTTTGCCTTCTTTTTGATTTAAGAACACTTGAATTGGTCTGGCGGAGCTAGACTTTAAAGACAGATCCTATCTGAATCAGGAACGAGCTTCCAGCGAAGCTAGCATGAATTTTCTGCGAAGTTCGAGCTGTGCTTTTAGCGGAGCTAAGGCATGTTTTTCGGCGAAGTTATTCATGCGTCGCGCGAAGTCAACACTTGACTTACAGCGGAGTTAGCCCTTAGTGGGTCTGAATCAGCGCTTCTCGGGAAGGCGCTTTAGGCGCCATTTCAAATTAATTTGAAATGACAGCCTGTGCTCTTTTCGAGGCGTCGTTTTAGGCAATCATCAGCCTATAAAAGCCTGATCGGGCTGAGAGAGAAGGTCATCACTTCTCTTTGAAATTTTCAGAGCACTTGACTCTTTTCTTCTTCTTTCTTCTTTACTTGAGATGCAAGAACCTCCTCTGTTCTTCAATGGCTCCCAAGAGACGAGCGGGAAAAGAGGTCGCAACCTCTACGATGGAGGGTCCTTCTCCTCCTCCGGTCATCGAATTACCGATTGCCGGTAGGGATCTTTTTCTTTTGATCAGAGATTGTCATCTCTCTTTTAAAGCCAGTTTCTAGCTATCTTTTGATGAATCCAGAACGATCGATTATGATCTGATGATCTTAGGGAATTCGATTCCCCGAATTTCCCTAGATTTCTTGATTGGGAATCCTAAAACTAAAGGGTCCCTTCTTTAAGCTTCCAGGCGAAGCTATCCCTTAGGCGGTTCACATTCTATTGAATGACAGGATGCGAAGCTGTCCTTTGAAGTGTAACTGAAAAGGACCTTAATGCCCTTAAAATAGTCTTTAGGCAATAATCCCCTTCTGACGAAGTTAGCCCCTGGGGCTTTGTTGCATTCTGTTGTTCGAGACTAAGCTTCCAGAGCGAAGCTAACACTTTGACATTTTCCTGCTTCCTGCCTTCGTGTGGAGTGCGGAGTTACGCTGCAGCTGTGAAGCTAAGCTTCGAGACGAAGCTATCATTAGGCCAGCTTCGCTCGGAGAGCGAGGCTATGCCTTAACAAAAATTGCATTCTTGTTTTAGCTTTTGTTTGGCTAATGAACTAATCATAGTTTTTTTCTCTTGCTCTTATAGTGCACTATACTCCTGGTCCTCTGAACAGTCTCTTTGGCACAGCCAGGGGGCTAGACGGCAACGTTAGCCTGCAGTTCCAAGGGCAGGCTTCACTATTTAGTGAGCGAAGCTCTCCTGTTCGGGATACACTTCTTCATGCTGGGGATCAGCGCACCGTGAGGAGCATATTAACTACTGCTCCCCTTGAAGATTCTGACTGAAGAATTTATCGGAAGCCTGGCTTCATGTTCGGAGATGCAGCGCCAGATAATGATCGTCAACTGCTAGCCGGAGAGAGGCAGTGAATTTTCAAATTGGATGGTGAGAAGTTCTATCTCCCATCTAGCAAGCGGCATTTTCCCTTATCCTTCTTTCATTGCGTGACGAGGGCTTGGAAGATGCAGTAGCAAGTGAGTCGAAGTACTGAATCCGTTCACGTAGGGAAGTTGATATTGTAAAATCACCTAGAGGGGGGTGAATAGGTGATGGCTAATCTAATGGTCACTAAATGCGGAATTAAAAACTATTATGACCTAAATAAACTATTTAAACTAAACACCAAGGTTAACACAAGAGTGTTGCCGAATTCCCCGTGAAGGGCTCTGGACAAACTCCTCAAGATTCCTTTAAATAAGAGTTGAGGTGCCACGTTGGCTCTCTTGGTTGAAAACTAGTATTAGCAAACAATCCCCAAGCATGTATCAATAAGCACACAATATATCAAGCATGTAAAGATAAACACAAAAGAAGCATGCAAGATATAAATAAGGAGATAGAGAGAGAGAGAGAGTGAGCAATCGCAAACACAAGGGATTTGTTTCGAGATTCGAGCACCCTTGCTTTACATCCCCGGCTTCGACACATGAAGGATTTCCACTATAATCGATCCCACCGGATCACTCAGTGCCGCAACACCTACAAGCTCTCGGACTCCCTAGTCCGTACACACCGCAAGCCCACCGGCTCGCCGAGGCCGCACCTCAAACACCGAGTTCCCACTAGAACCCGAAACACCGAGTCCCCACTAGGACCCGAAACAATGCGAACACACACGTCCGCCTCCTCAAAGTACAAAGTAGAACTTTGGTGATCACAACACTTTGATCACCTAAAATTCTCTCACAACAAATCCCTATGGGTAGCTCAAGTGTTGTGTGAGAAAACAAGGAAAGAGATGGTGGAGGAAAACTCAAGAAAATCAATTTTAAACACTCTTGATAAAACTCCCCTTTTGATAGGAAATATTTGCTCTCAATTTTGTGGAGAAAACCTCTTAATAGAGTAGGAAAAACTGGCTTAAAAACTCTCCTAAAATCTTGTAGAAAACAGCCCCCAAATGCCCCTTTTTATAGAGCTAGAAAAACTAGCCGTTGGGGTCTGACAGAGCTGTCGGTCGACCAACCGGTCGACCACCAACGGTCAGAAATCCGACCGTTAGGGCTTCGGTCGACCGGCTCGGTCGACCGAGCCTCTGGAACAGAGAACAGATTCTCTGTCGGTCGACCGCTCGGTCGACCGGGGTTTTCCAGAGAGCAGAAACTCTCTGGCGGTCGACCATCTCGGTCGACCGGCCCTCCAGCCAGACTCGTGCATGTCTGTGCACGTCGCGCGGTCGACCGTCCCGGTCGACCGGCTGAAGCCAGGTCAGGGATTTAAAATGTTGGTCTTTTGGCTCAAATAAAATCCCATAAAATTATTAAAAATCTACAAAAATAGTTTTACCAATATTCTTTGATAAACAAACATGCTTGCACAAAATCAAGGCATGTTACAAATAATTTGGACTATTTTTGTAACTTGAAAATTTTGGCTTAAAAACGAAAACTGTATTTTTCCAAAATTGATTTTTTCAAAACTTCTCCAAATACAAAAATAAGATATTAAAATAAAACTCTTTTGAAGCATAGAGTGTATGGATATGATCCACTACACAAACAAGATGAAATATCTATGTTTTTGACATTAAGCACTAAACATGGTTTTGGATAAAACATGTAAACTTGAAAACCAAAAACCAAACGGTATTTTCCAAAGTAAAAATTCTTTTCTAAAACAACTAAATCAAGAGTGTGTGTGTATATATGTACTTGAGCAATCCACCAACTATTCTATCCTTTACATTTTATCTAAAAACAAAATCTTATAAAACAAACCTAGACACAAGCCTTCATCTTCTTGAAGTCTTCACTTGAAGTCTTCTCATCTTCTTGACTTAGTCCAAACACGATCCATAGAGCTAGACTCCTCTTGAGTACTTGATGCACAAGCTCTTGAATCAAACCGTGCTAGCTCCAAAACTTAATCCTTTGTTGAAGCTATGCATCTACTAAGATCTTGATCATAAATCTGTCACTAATTAAATACAAGATCATTAGTACTATAACTACATGAGTTGATCATCATCAAAACTAGAGTGATGGGCCTTTGGGCCAACAATCTCCCCCTTTTTGATGATGACAAAACTCATAAAGTTATATATGCATGGATTAAAGTAAAGCTTCAAAGAAGCTCCCCCTTAACTCATGCATACCAAATAAACAAATAAATATGCAATGAAACACATAAATATTTATGCAAATGTATGAAGATAAACATGCATAAGCAAGCATGAAACACATCAAATTCTTTTTCTTCTATTTGCCATACAAAACATATATGCATAAACATAAAAACTACTCCCCCTTTATGAATAAAGCAAGGATAACATGTATATATACCAAATACTTCTCCCCCTTTTTGTCAATCATCAACAAAGGGGTTAAAGTAAAAACAAAACCAACAAATTTTTCTCCCCCTTTTTGTCATAAACAAAGAGATCAATAAGGGGTGAAATCAAATCAATCAATAAAGAGTTATATGCGATATACATTCATGAAGAGGAAGACGCTAAGTTAGCTTCCCTACATATATGCATTACATGAAGAAGGGATAAGAAGCCCTTATTCACATAACACATAATCTGTAATGCATAAGAGGAGATGTGAAACTCCCCCTACACACGTGTATCACATAAAGAAGAGTTGTCAAGCTCCTTAATACAAGATACACTCAACATGAATCTATATGTAGAAGAGATGTTAAGCTCTCCTTGCATATAGGCAATACAAATAAAAAATGTTTTAATTGTTCAAACAAAATTTTGAATTTTTCTCAATAACAAATTTAGAGATATCTTGTAAACAAAAATTTTAAGATACCACTTGTAATCAAATTTTAAGATACCAATTGTAAAAAAAAATCATGTTGATACCGATTGTAAATAAACATTACAAATTTTGAATTTTTCAAATAGGCAATACATATTGATACCAATTGTAAATTTATAACAAATTCGAAATAGAAACATATTGATATCAATTGAAAAACAATGCATAAGCTTTATTAAAAATGTCAATTGAGATACCAATTGAAAATAAAGTTTTAACTTAAGCGTAGCATAAACTTACTATGTGCTTTAAATATGTAAACCCATTGTAAAGTAAGCACATGAAAATCATATATATGTATGAGAAATAGAATACCAATAAAAATTGATATTATGAAAATAATGAAGCATACATATATAGAAAACAAAATATGAGTATATACAAAATTATCAATTTAGATACCAATTGAAAAAATCGATATCAATTGAAAATAATAATGTAAATCAAGTATATAACTCATAACTACCACCCTTTATATGCACAAGGTAAAGGTTTTCCAATAAAGCTTACAAGGCATACTCACCCAGCCATCCGCCCATAGATGGTGTAGGAAGGGGTTTTCGAAAATAGGGTTTGAACACATTTTATAGTGAAAATCACTACCCAATTGAAGAATAATAACTAATTAAAAATAATTTTTGAAACACTAGTTAAAGATCCTTCAAAAATAAGAAATCAAAACATATGTATTTCATGAATCATACCAAATACACAAAAGTTGACACTCAAAATCGATAAAGCCCAAAAAGAATCATGAAACAAGGTCATGAATAAACAAATAAAGTGTGAGTGTACAAGAATCATGTGTTTAGCATTTTTCATGAAAATAATCAATGAAGCTCAAAACACATATCATTTTATCAAACAAATCATGAAAATTCATTTTTCATTAAACAATAAACTTCTCAGTATATGTATGATTTATTTAAAACTAACAATATGCATACATATCTCAAACATAAAAAGAGTCTATGATATAATTTTCATGAAGGCAAGAGACTCAAGGTGTATACATGTATATTTATTAGATTTGAATACAAAATACATATACATGAAGCAAAACATGAAGATAGGCAAAACAAGTATAAATGAGAGAATCATCAAAACTAGGCTATACATGTGCATATAGTGAGTACAAATGAACAATGAAGTGCAAACATATATGAATCAATTTGTTGCTCACTATTTGTACATGTATAAATACAAGTTTTGATAAACACTACATTTAAACAAGTATTTACCACATGAAGCACAAAACAATGAATACATGAACATGTTAAATGATATTATCAAATGAAAAGCATGTAAATAAATTAAGAGTTTAGAAATAGTTACCAACTAGGGAACTATGTTCCAAAACTCCAAACATGGTGGTTGACCCACCAAACCTCCTTGATAGCGATGCATCTATATATGTGTCCATCAAGTCCATGTGCATCCACCATCAAGGCACCATCCCTCTCACGTTTTGTGAGAGCCCTCACCTACATCAAAAACACAAGGTGGGGATTTTGGTACCCATTTTTTCTTGGGTCCTTGGGGGTTAGCTTTGTAAGGCACCCAAACATTTTTCTTAGCAAAATTTAAATAATGTAACTTATGAAAACAAAACTTTACTAAATGGTCTTTGCGACCACAATGTGTACATTTGTACACCTTAGAATGCTTATGTGTGTGAGTGTGATCATGACGTGCAACATAAGCATATGCATGATGATGATGTGCATGAATGTGTGGAGTTTGTTTCTTTGAAAACAAAGTCTCCAATCTAGAATGGTAAAATGCACATGAGCTCAAAGTGAAGCTCAAACAATCCATTTTATTTTTCAAAACATTTATCTCATTTGTGGTGTCATGTAAAGCATGATGAGAAATAGAATCATTTTTCTTATTCTTTTTAGAAACATTTTCTTTTTCTTTTTCAAACATTTTTCTTTTCAAAGAAGTGTTTTCATTAAAAGCGACTTCTTTTTGTTTTTTCACCAAAACAATTTTATTTTTCAAAATAGTGTTTCCTTCACACAAATCATCCAATTTTGAAAGCAAGGAAACATTCTCATTTTTCAAAAATTCATTTTCTTTTTCTAAACATGCAATATTATTTTTAAAAGAGTTATTTTCTTTATGCATGCAATCAAAATTCTTTTTCAAAATCTTATTATCCTTTTTAAGCATGACATATTTTCAAGAAATTGTTGACAAAAAGAAGCAAGATCTTTATATGACATGTTATCATCTCCTACCTCGGATTCGGTAGTTATCTTAAGGGGGTTATCCCCTTGGACCATATAGCACAAGTTGGAGGTGTCACTTCCAATATCCGAGTCGCTCCCCGCATAGTATAGATCTTTTTCGCCAAGGGAGATGAGATGTTCCAAGCTACAAAAGGCGAATCAATGTTAGCAACCCAAGATAAATATTCATCATTTAGGGTACTCTTCAAAGCATGTAGGGCTTTTGCATTAGCCTCAAAATTTTTGCCATTAGAACAATATGAATCTTTAGTAATGGCAAAATAAACATGAATGCCTAGGGCCTTGAGGTACAAGGACATCTTAACCTTCCAAATTTGGATGTTAAGAATGTCAAAAGTGGGTGGTGACATGAAGTCCATGGTGTGTGTACAAATTTTGTGATTAGCCTAAAAAAGAATCTTTAACTCAAGGTTGTAAGACCCAAATCAAGAGCACTTGGCTCTGATATCAATTGTAAAATCACCTAAAGGGGGGTGAATAGGTGATGGCTAATCGAATGGTCACTAAATGCGGAATTAAAAACTATTATGACCTAAACAAACTATTTAAACTAAACGTCAGAATTCCCCGTGAAGGGCTCTGGACAAACTCCTCAAGATTCCTCTAAATACGAGTTGAGGTGCCACGTTGGCTCTCTTGGTTGAAAACTAGTGTTAGCAAATAATCTCCAAGCATGTATCAATAAGCAAACAATATATCAAGCATGTAAAAATAACACAAAGAAGCATGCAAGATATAAATAAGGAGATAGAGAGAGAGTGAGCAATCGCAAACACAAGGGATTTGTTTCAAGGTTCGAGCACCCTTGCTCTATATCCCCGCCTTCGACACACGAAGGATTTCCACTGTAATTGATTCCACCGGATCACTCGGTGCCGCAACACCTACAAGCTCTCGGACTCCCTAGTCCGTACACACCGCAAGCCCACCGGCTCGCCGAGGCCGCACCTCAAACACCGAGTTCCCACTAGAACCCGAAACACCGAGTCCCCACTAGGACTCGAAATAATGCGAACACACACGTCCGCTTCCTCAAAGTACAAAGTAGAACTTTGGTGATCACAACACTTTGATCACCTAAAATCCTCTCACAACAAATCCCTATGGGTAGATATAGCAATGGATAGCTCAAGTGTTGTGTGAGAAAACAAGGAAAGAGATGGTGGAGGAAAACTCAAGAAAATCACTTTTAAACACTCTTGATAAAACTCCCCTTTTGATAGGAAATATTTGCTCTCAATTTTATGGAGAAAACCTCTTAATAGAGTAGGAAAAACTGGCTTAAAAACTCTCCTAAAATCTTGTAGAAAACAGCCCCCAAATGCCCCTTTTTATAGAGCTAGAAAAACTAGCCGTTGGGGTCTGACAGAGCTATCGGTCGACCAACCGGTCGACCGCTAACGGTCAGAAATCCGACCGTTAGGGCTTCGGTCGACCGGCCCGGTCGACCGAGCCTCTGGAACAGAGAACAGATTCTCTGTCGGTCGACCGGGGTTTTCCAGAGAGCAGAAACTCTCTGGCGGTCGACCATCTCGGTCGACCGGCCCTCCAGCCAGACTCGTGCACGTCTGTGCACGTCGCGCGGTCGACCGTCCCGGTCGACCTGCTGAAGCCAGGTCAGGGATTTAAAATGTTGGTCTTTTTGGCTCAAATAAAATCCCATAAAATTATTAAAAATCTACAAAAATAGTTTTACCAATATTCTTTGATAAACAAACATGCTTGCACAAAATCAAGGCATGTTACAAATAATTTGGACTATTTTTGTAACTTGGAAATTTTGGCTTAAAAACGAAAACTGTATTTTTCCAAAATTGATTTTTTCAAAACTTCCCCAAATATAAAAACAAGATATTAAAACTCTTTTGAAGCATAGAGTGTATGGATATGATCCACTATACAAATAAGATGAAATATCTATGTTTTTGACATTAAGCACTAAACATGGTTTTGGATAAAACATGTAAACTTGAAAACCAAAAACCAAACGGTATTTTTCCAAAGGAAAAATTCTTTTCTAAAACAAACTAAATCAAGAGTGCATGTGTATATATGTACTTGAGCAATCCACTAACTATTCTATCCTTTACATTTTATCTAAAAACAAAATCTTATAAAACAAACCTAGACACAAGCCTTCATCTTCTTGAAGTCTTCACTTGAAGTCTTCTCATCTTCTTGACTTGGTCCAAACACGATCCATAGAGCTAGACTCCTCTTGAGTACTTGATGTGGTCTTGATGCACAAGCTCTTGAATCAAACCATGCTAGCTCCAAAACTTGACTTTAAATCCTTTATTGAAGCTATGCACCTACTAAGATCTTGATCATAAATATGTCACTAATTAAACACAAGATCATTAGTTCTATAACCACATGAGTTGATCATCATCAAAACTAGAGTGATGGGCCTTTGGGCCAACAAATATTTCCCTCACCCAGTTACACAAGGACGGGTCCTCCTCGCTGCATATTGGGTCTCCACCCTGGGAATGCACTGCCAGACATTCCAGTGGGAGAAAATCTTGCGGTGGCTCAGACCTTTGAGAATTAATTCTTTAAGGTTCGTGGCAACTATCCAGCCACTGATTTCAGGACTCCAGGGTGGATTCACCCTCCGAAGGCATGGTGGAGGGATTTGACTCTATATGTCCTTGCTCATTTTGAGGAGGATCTGGAGAGGCTGGGGCTTTATGAGGCCGTCAGGGCGACCTGTTATGGCATTCAGATGAGCGTAGCGAACTTCTACGCCATCCTTGAGTTGTACTGCCCGGCTACAGGGACCTTCTTCACCCCTGTTGGCGAATTGGGTATGGCTCTGCATGAGATGTGAGAAGTCTCTGATTTGCCTTTGAGGTCTTTCCCATATGAAGAATATTTCCCGTACGAAGCGGAATTGGTACTTCTGGAGAAGCAGGAGCCTGCTTTGTTTGAGACCTACCGGGAGTTAATGTGCCACATGTACATTTGCGCAGCATGCATGGGAGCAGTAAGGGAGCTTCATGCAGTCTGAAGAGCTGGGAAAATTATTTGTTTCCCGACTTGGAAGGTACTCCTGAAGCAGCTCATTGTGGAGTTGCAGATGAAGACATCTTTCGCCAGATGCAAGAGCACTCTCAAGGGGATTTGATTTTGGAAGAAGATGACGGACCCTATGAGAAAGGCGATATTCTTCGGAGTTTTCACCACCAGGCTCGTCGATCGACGTCCCGAAAGGCACTTCTGGCTAGTTTCTTGACGGTCTGGTTGAAGAGATGTGTGGTGCCGTCTTCATCTGGCGACGTCATTCATCTGACTGTCTTGTTGTCTGCCGTTCGTCTAGTCTATGGTCGTTCTCTTGGACTCCTTCCAGCTATAGTGTGCTGTATTCAGAGAGGCCTTCGCGCATTGACGGAGGCTTTTTATAGGCCACCAACGACGAAGCGGGAAAAGGGGACTATTTTGCCCTGCGACGGACCAAGCCCCAGAATAAGCCTGCCATATACTTATTTGATGGCGTGGTTCACCCTTCACTGTCCTTCCATGATTGAAGCCGGAGAGGAACCCCCAGAAGGTGTTCGAATGGCGCTTCTCCGTCGATTCGAGGGATGTTCATGGTTGAAGACTTATGTGGCTGCGGTCCGTAAGCTACTGTGCCGCCATGACGTCTATAGCCTTTTCCGCTGCTTCCCCTATATTCGGGATGTGGGCTATGGTGAAGAATTCAAGGATGTGGGGGAAGGGCGGACATCATTGAGCCGGAAAATCCTTGAGTGGCTAGTTAGCATTCGGCCCTCACATTGTTGTACAGAAGCGGGGACACCTGTTACCTGGAGCCCTATGTCCCGAGTCCGTTTGCCCGTCAGTTTGGGTATGACCAACTGTACGTAGGCAATCCAAACAGCAACCTGGCCTTCATGGAGAGTCTCATCGATGGAGCCCATGCCTCTCGGTTCTTCATTGCTGGCTGTACTGAGGCGCGGCTGTGCATGCCGCTAAGGACTCTAAACCTTTTGACGACCCTGGGATTCTGTTAGTGGTACAAAACCTCAAACTCCACACCCACTGGATTTTCTATTAATTCCTCTGGTGTGAAGTTAATCTCTCAGCGGCTGAAGCGGAAGGTCACTGAGAAGGGCGAGGGTAAAAGGGTCCGCGTTCTAGGCCTCGGGGAATTCATTGCTGTTGATGATAGCAAAGCCTTGGATGCAGGAAGTCCTTATTTTGAAGCGGATACCGGTGCTGAGGCTCTAATAGCTGCTTCTGGTGGGGTGGGCACGGCCCCCGTGGAACACGTTGATGTGGAAGAAGTAGAGGAAGAAGATCCTGACGTCCACTTCAAGCGAAAGCGGGAAGGTGGATCTCGTAAGAAGAGGGTAGTGAAGAAGTCTCGTCGCTACGCTCCTACAGTTGTTGCAGAGGGCGAATTATCCACAGCGCCTCGTCCTCCTGCCCCATTGGTCATTAAGTTATCGGCACCTAGGTCGACTACTGGTAAAGCTGCTCCGGACCTGGGTAAGATCAGCCCCGTTCTTGTAATATTCTTCTTATGTGTTCCAGATAACTCATTGTTTACTTTATGCTTTAGGAACTGAGGTGGTGAGAAGCCTGAGAGCTGAGGCTGCTGGAGAACAAGGGGAGCATTATGATCCCTTGTTTACTTATAGGGAAGGCGATGAAGCTGGTATTTCACCGTCTCGGAAGAGTCTAGAGGTGACGTGGCTGATGTAGGTCCTTCAGGTGTTGGGACTTCAAAAGGAAGTCCCGTAGCTTCTAGCTCTTTCGGGTGGACCACGGAGGGTTCAACAAGTGAAGGCGGGCCGGCCATTCGTGTTGATTCCGCCAAAGATTTTCCAATGGAGCCTGCAGGGACTGATGCAGCTGTCAAGACGATTGAGTCATCATTATCTTTTGGTACTGTTTTGACCTTTTGGCTCCTGCTATTTATTATTCCTTATTCAAACAAAGTCTTGTTGTAGGTATTCTGCCTTTGGGTGCATCGACTTCAAGAGAGCCAACCCGTCTTCCTGGGGGAATCAGGAGTGAAGTAAGTGCTTCGACCGCGGCAGATGCTGCTGAGTTGGATGCTTTGTATCATGACCTGCCCTCTTATCAGCCTGAACCAGTCAGAGGAGATGAAATTGAGGGCACAGTAGTCATGGAACCAACCTCGCTTCCAGTTATATCAATGAGCGGGATGCCATTGGTTTCGCCAGTAACGCCTATCTTGCTAGGCGCGGAGCTGAAGGTGATTACAAGTCCTACTTCTCCAACACTGATGGTTGAGCCAGCTCTCTCGAAAATAGTCACTAGTCCTACCTCGGTTGTAGCTAGTGTACTGGTTTCAATGAGGACTCCTCTGAGATCACCGACGACCTCTCATGTTGCTGTAGCCAGTGCTTCTACTATTCCTTCCACTTTAGTGTCAATAAAGCTGGTGGAAACTCTATCTTCAGGGGCTGCTTGTTTGCCAGGAGTGATTGAGGCCGAGAATGAATTTGTGGCTGAGTTAGTCGATGCTTTTATAAGAGCTTGAAGCGATCCATTGCTTTGATCTTGAAGGGCTCGACTACCTCATTCTCTGCTTTAAAGGTGGTCCTCTCCCAGAGCATTGACAGTATTCGAGACTTTAGAGGGGATGACCAGGCCGCTGCATTGGAGCTTCTGGTGGACCGACTTGAGGGAGATGTGGACGAATGGCGCCGTCTTAGCCATTCAGATCTGAAGTCTTCAGTTAACGAGCAGCTTGCGCATCTTGTTGCTCAGATGCATGAAGCTCATCTCACTGCTCAAGAAGCTGCTAAGGCCATTTCTTCTGATATGAAATCCTTGAAAACAAGAAAAGTAGAGCTTGGGATGCCATAGACGTTTCTAGCAGTGCTCTTCTTGACGCTGAGGATAAAATTGAAAAGGCCAAGGAAATGATTAGGAAGGCTAATCTTCTTTTGTCCAAGGCTGAACCAGTGCGTCTTGAAGAGACTGCCCGGCTCGAACAGCTTAGGGCCCAGAATGACGAAGTCTTGCGGCAGGAGCTAGTATAGAGAGCAACCTTGGTTGAAATTGAAGTTTGCTTAGCCCAGACGGCGAGCTTTAATGAGGCTGAGTTGAAGTCGCAGGCGCTTATCAGCGCTGCTGAAGAAAGGAAGACGAGGCTGGCCACTCTTGAAGGATGGATCAAATCTTATGAAGCACCCTCATAGGCTGTAATATATGTGCTTTCATGTATCCCTTCCCCTCTTTTTTTTTTCGGAATTAATAAAGTAGTTTCATTTTGACTCCCCTGTTGTATTTCCAACTTGTTTTATCTTCTGAATTCTCGCTTCCAAGTTGTATTATAGCCACTTGAGAAAATAGTCCTTACTGGACTAAAAAGATGAGACTTGGTTATCTACCGGTTCAGAGGTCGTAATGACATAACCGATTAAGAAGCCGCCAAGCTCCAAATTCTGTCATATGATGACAAAGCAATAGTCCTTGCCGGACTGAAGGATGAGTCTTGGCTATCTCCTGGTTCAGAGGTCGCAATGACATAACCGATTGAGAAACCACGAAGCTCAAAATTTTATCGTATGACGACAAAAGAATAGTCCTTGCCAAACTGAAAGGTGAGACTTGGCTATCTGCCGATTCAGAGGTCGCAATGACATAACCGATTAAGAAGCCACCAAGCTCGAGGTAGTCCTTGACGGACTGAAAGGTGAGACTTGGTTATCTGCCGGTTCAGAGGTCGCAATGACATAACTGATTAAGAAGCCACCAAGCTCCAAATTCTGTCGTATGATGACAAAGCAATAGTCCTTGCCGGACTGAAAGATGAGATTTGGCTATCTGCCGGTTCAGAGGTCGCAATGACATAACCGATTGAGAAGCCACCAAGCTCAAAATGTTGTCGTATGACGACAAAAGAATAGTCCTTGTCGGACTGAAAAATGAGACTTGGCTATCTGCCAGTTCAGAGGTCGCAATGACATAACCGATTGAGAAGCCACCAAGCTCAAAATTTTATCGTATGACGACAAAAGAATAGTCCTTGTCGGACTGAAAAATGAGACTTGGCTATCTGCCGGTTCTGAGGTCGCAATGACATAACTGATTGAGAAGCCACCAAGCTCAAAATTTTGGATGGAATTTGAAAGGAATTGTCAGAGGTATATTGTTAACGTAACAACCCGAGAAGTCCATCAAAGACTAAGTGGACTCAGGAACTTGCTGGGGGGCTAGGAAATGAATTCCATAGAAGATCATATGTCAGAGGTGTAATGTTAACGTGACAAAAAGAACTTCGTAGGGATTCGAAAAGAAACAAGGAGATCACTGTCATAGGTTTAATGTTAACTTAACAGGGAAATGGATGTCAGAGGTATACTGTTAAACATAGCATGGAAAGGTCTCGTTCTCACAGAGAGAAACGAGAAAATCACTGTCATAGGTTTAATGTTAACTTAACAGCGAAATGGATGCCAGAGGTATACTATTAAACATAGCATGAAAGGGGTGTTGTTCTCGCAGAGAGAAACGAGGAGATCACTATCATAAGTTTAATGTTAACTTAACAGCGAAATGGATGCCAGAGGTATACTGTTAAACATAGCATGGAAAGGTCTCGTTCTCGCAGAGAGAAACGAGGAAATCACTGTCATAGGTTTAATGTTAACTTAATAGCGAAATGGATGCCAGAGGTATACTGTTAAACATAGCATGAAAGGGGGTCTCGTTCTTGCAGAGAGAAACGAGGAGATCACTGTCATAGGTTTAATGTTAACTTAACAGCGAAATGGATGCCAGAGGTATACTGTTAAACATAGCATGGAAAGGTCTCGTTCTCGCCGAGAGAAACGAGAAAATCACTGTTATAGGTTTAATGTTAACTTAACAGAGAAATGGATGCCAGAGGTATACTGTTAAGCATAGCATGAAAGGGGGTCTCGTTCTCGCAGAGAGAAACGAGGAGATCACTGTCATAGTTTTAATGTTAACTTAATAGCGAAATGGATGCCAGAGGTATACTGTTAAATTTAGCATGGAAAGGTCTCGTTCTCGCAGAGAGAAACGAGAAAATCACTGTCATAGGTTTAATGTTAACTTAACAGCGAAATGGATGCCAGAGGTATACTGTTAAATATAGCATGAAAGGGGGTCTCGTTCTCGCAGAGAGAAACGAAGAGATCATTGTCATAGATTTAATGTTAACTTAACAGGGAAATGGATGCAAAGATCTTTATATGTGGTCTTAGCATTCTATGGATGAGAATTGGTAAGTGATTTTGGAGAGGGAATCAAATGGGAACAGGTCCCTTAGGATTTTAGCAAATCCTCAGCCGTCAACGGGTTTGATATGCCTTTACCAACTACCGTTTTAGTCGGGTTAGCCATGCTATTCCCCTCAGCATGATGAGTTGTCGAGGACTCATGTTGACTTAAAGGCCAACATTTTCCTCTATCCTTAACCGTTAAAGATGTTGGATCAAATGGTTAGTGCATGTGTAACCTTGATTCTCCTTTGAGACAACTAGTGTATGACCAAGTTCTTACTGGTTTATGGTTGTATGATCTCGTTTGGAGGAAGAGAGAGAGCTCTTTTTGTGTACATTGAATTTGAAGGTCTTGATCAGAAGTGTAGTGTTAACTTGATCATAAGAAGGATCCTTAATCAAGGATAATACTTCTTTAAGAACTTGCCATTGATCGGCATCATGAGTAAATCGCCATCTGAAGTCATAAGGCGATATGCTCCGTTTGAATAGACTGTTTCTCTTACAAACGGTCCTTCCCATTTAGGCTGAAATTTGCCTTTGGTTTTGTGCGTCATGATCATCGGTCGTCTAACGGCTAAAACCAAATCTCCTTTATGGAAGACTCTTTATTTGACCTTCTTATTGAAGGCTTTTGAGATTCGAGCTTGATACAACTCGATGTGTTGCTGAGCTTGTAGTCGCTTCTCATCTAGGGCTTCAAGCTCTTGAAGACGCAACGATCATTGTCCTCTGATGTTATCTTAGTGGTCAGAGCAACTCGTAATGACGACATCTGGATTTCCAATGGTATGACTGCTTCACACTCGTACACCAGGAAAAAAGGCGTATTGCCTGTCCGGGTCCGAACCGTGGTTCGGTAGGCCCAAAGACATTCACCAAGCTTTTCGTCCCAATCTCGCTTATTCGAGGAGATGAACTTCTTTAGTAACTTGATGATTGTTTTGTTGAATACTTCCGCCAAGCCATTAGCGGCGGGATTATAAGCAGTTGAAGCCACATTCTGAATTCGGTATTTATCGCAGAATCGATAGAATACTTGGCTTATGAATTGGAGACAATTATCATGGATGATCTGCCTAGGGACACCAAATCGATGGATAATATGGTGTTTGATGAAATTAACCATGTTGGAAGTTTTGACTTCAACCAGTGGTATGGCTTCCACCCACTTTGAAAAGTAATTGGTTATTGCCAGGATAAACCGGTGACCTCTTGTCGAAGAGGGGCTGATTGGCCCTGCGACATCGATTCCCCATGCTTCAAATGGCCATAAAGCAAATGTTGGGTGGAGCAACTCCGGAGGCTGGTTTATGAAGTCCGCATGAATTTGGCATGCTTTACACCTTCGTGCATATTGGATGGCATCGGCTATCATGGTTGGCCAAATATCTAAGCCTATGCAATCTGTCTTTAAGTTTTGGACCTGGCTGATGAGCTCCGCATATGCCGTCGTGTGCTTCTTTAAGCACTTCCTATGCCTCTGAATTAGAAAAGCAACGGAGAAGGATACCGTCGTATGAACGACGGTAAAGTGTCTTCAGAGTTGGATCATAGTAAAAACTGAGAGACCTTCGTCTGATAGATGCCGCTTCTTTAGGATTGTCTGGCACCAGATCATGTAGAGCATAGTCGATGAAAGAAAATCGCTAATCTCTCGGCTCCAGATCCGTCGAGCTATTATCGACCTCTCTGGTTCTTAACATATGTTTAGAGCAGAAAAGGTGTCGAGTCGCCACTATAAGGTGATACTCGGTGTCGACTGATAGGGCTAGCGTTGTTGCTAATGCAGCAAGAGCATCCGCCTTAGTATTCTGAGATCGAGATACGTGCCCGATGTAAAAATCATCAAACAGATTAGCCAATTCGATGACTGTGTGATAATAAGGCACCAAATCCTCGTGACGGACCTCATATTCGCCTTTAACCTGATTGATAATCAGTTTTGAATCGCCGTAAGCTTCAAGGTAGCGTACCCCTATTCCGTGGGCGAGCTGAAGACCAATGAGTAGAGCATTATATTCCGCTACATTGTTGGAGCATGATTCCGTCAGAGAAAATGCTCTAGGAAGGACATGATTCTGTGGAGAGATAAACACAACCTCCACGCCGGCAATGATCTTGCCCTTAGGGCCTATTCGTGATGCTCCATCGAAGAACATCTGCCAAACTTCATCCTCTGAAGTTACATTGGACTCAAAGACTTCATCCGGAATATCTTCGTGAAGTTTTGAGTGTTCTGAAACTGGATAAGCAGCCAAGAAGTCTGCAAGAGCCCGGCCTTTAACCGCCTTCTGAGGGATAAAGATCATGTCGTATTGAGACAAAAGAAGCACCCATTTAGCTAATCTTGAATTTAATGATCCTGGCTTCGTCATGAGAAGACGCAAAGGATTCACTCTAGAAATGACATGTATGGTTTGACCGACCAAATAATGTAGTGTCTTCTGAACGGCAAAGACAAGAGCTAAGCATTCCTTCTCAATAGGATTATAGCGAGATTCCGCTCCTATCAAAGTCCTGCTCAGATAATAAATGGACTTTTTGTGACCGTTGTCGTCTTTTTGAGCAAGCAGGGCACCAAGAGAATGGTCCATAGCTTTCACATAAAGCAGGATCGAGTACCTGTCAGCTGAGGTACATCAGCTTGCGTCGTGCAGGCATGCTTTTCCCCTTCAGAACGCTGAGAGAAGTTGATGTGAAATTGTCATCGTCTGGGAGGATAGAGATGACATTGAAAGATTTGCCTTTCGATTTGGACTTCTTTGAATCCCATTGTTCGTCTTGGACAAGGTCTGGGTGTATCCACATGATTTCCCCTGTCTCCAATGTCAAGGGAACAAGACCCTTATTCTCTTGAGTTTTAGCTGAAGGATGCTTGACTTACAGCCGTGGTGCAGGGATTGGATAAGTCCCGCCAGGAACTGTGACCTTTGGGGTTTTGCCGAACTCGAGGGTCACCACATTTGCAGTGACTTTCTTTTGCTCTGACTTCAGTGTCAGGACTCCGGCGTTGATCAAAGCTTGAATCTGTCCTTGAGGACAAAGCACTTGTCGGTAGGATGGTAGATCATCCTGTGGAAGAGACAGTATTTGGGATCATTCGTGCGTCCTATTTCATTGGGACATCGAGCATCTGGCAGCTTCAATTTATTCCCTTTGTGGAGTAAATGGAATATTGTGGCCACCTGATCGTCTTTGAAGGAGTACTGTTTCGGAGGAAACTTAGACTCCTGATTATTGAAGTCGCCCTTCTTGGCCTTTGACTGAACATCCTCTGATAATTCAACGGACATAGTCTCTTTCCCTTTGGCTTGAGAAGACTGCGCCATGTCGCCACGTTCTTTATTATTCATACCCCATTTGCTTTTAGGGGTAGATGGTTCGAACTTTTTAGCCGACTTTTCGGCTATTTCAGCTTGTTCAACCAGTTTCTTTCAGGTATGAGCTTTGATAGCCCCCATGCAAACCTCTACTTGGTCTAAGAAGTTGTGCCTGCACGTCTGTAAGAGCATGGGTAATGGCATGCCTGCTGGGCACATCAAAGACAATTTTCTGAACCGCTCAATGTAGTCACAGACAGGTTCGCCCTTTTTCTGCACGGTGGAGAGGAGCTTGTCCATGGTTACCTCGCATCGTCCTCATAGAAACAAGAAAGGAATCGGGTTTTCAGGTCGATCCAGGAATTGATGGAGCCCGGAGGGAGACTTCGGAACCAGTCAAATGCTACCCCCTTTAAGGTGCCAATGAACAGCCTTGCCATGATAGCATCGTTGTCTATAACATTACCGGTCTGAGACCGGAAATAGTAGATGTGCTGGTTTGGCGAGCTCTTGCCATCGTACGTATGTAACGTTGGTGGTTTGAACTTTGGTGGGTATGGCACTGAATCCCACTTCAGCGGGTAAGGACGAACTGCCCCTACTTTCTTTAATTCATCCCTCTGAGCTAGGGATGCAATTTGAGCTTGGATGCCTTTAAGGACTTCAGCGTCCAAAGAAGAACCCTCCTTCGACTTCTCCGTCCTTGGCTGTTCATTGCTAAGATGTTCTTCCTCATCATGGTTACTTCCGGTATCATTATTATTCCGGTTATTGAGGAGTTAAGCGAGCATCTGTTGAATATTGTCTAAAGCTTCTTGTTAGGTCTTGGAAGTTTGCTCCTGAGCTTCCAAGCGTCGACAAAGGTCATCGTTATCGTTATCAGCCATATTCATTGATACTCTATCTTTTCGCACTGAGCTGACTGTCGCCGAAGAGGCATACCCACTGTCTTCGTCCTCTTCATCGGACCATTGGATTGATCCTTTCATTGGTTCTGGTGAGGCTACTGCAGCTAAAGAAGATGGTTGTTCATAACTGTAGAGTATTGGAACCGTAGATCTGGTGTTGCAGAAGACACCTTCTTCGTGTACTAAGACTTCGCCCAAGCCGGGGCTATAATCTGGATCTGGGGAACTGTAGGGAGTGTCGTGGGACGCTTGTCTGCCCCTACGCAGCTCTCGTCCTCTTCCGGTCATGTTAACGGATGCAGAGGGTAGATCTCTGATACACTCCTTTTGCGATGCTTCATCGGAGCTTGCGCCGTCAGTCGATCAAAAACTGACCGTCGACCTGGAGGAGCGGTGGGGATTGGTCCTAGCTGGCAATGGACTGAGTGGACTGTCACCAACTGACATCCCACTTGTTGACAACAGGGGGAGTAGTTTGGAAAGATTCTGACCTCCATTTACTTGTCAAGAATTCTCGCAAGTCAGAGCCAGTTGGGCCTAGATGATCCAGCGCAGAGGCCCTGTTGGACTGCGCATAGGACGATGTCCTGCTCCTTTTATCGGCACAGAGGCAATTAGCATTAAATAGTGCTTCAGCTCTAGCTCGTGGCTAAGAACCTTGGGAATGCCCTTGGATGTTGAAGGATCATAAGCATCGCTGTCAACACTTAGGGACGATCCCTTAGCTCCGCCACAAAACGCGAGCTTAGCGCCTGATAGACTGGGAAGCGGAGCACGCTGTGGTGCTTTATCCGCTATGCTGCTGTGAAGGCGATTAGCCTTAGATAGTGCTTTGGCTCTAACTTCACGGCTAAAAGTTTTGAAAAATCCCTTGTGCGCTGAAGCTGCATAAGCAACGCTATCAGCACTTAGGGACAATCCCTTAGCTCCGCTGTGAAGAGCGAGTTTAGTACTTGAAGAACTGGGGAACGAAGCACGCTGTGGTGCTTTGGTTCCAGCTTCGCGGCTATGAACTGAAATCACCTAGAGGGGGTGAATAGGTGATGGCTATATGGAATATGGCAATAATGCGGAATTTAAATCTACTTAAAACAATAAGCTCAAATTAAAAACACTTGCAAGATAAAAGCAATAAATAATGCAAGTAATAAAGAGAGATTGAGTTTAGAGAAATTTGAGCAAACGCAAACACGAGGATATGTTTCCGAGGTTCGAGCCACGCTCTACGTCCCCGCCTTCACACTTGAAGAATTTCCACTATTGTTGATCCCACTGGATCTCCAATACAAGGACACACTTGTCCTATCTCTCGTGTCGCTGCAACACTATGAAGCACACCCGCTCGATTGAGGCCGATGTCTCTACAACTTCTCAATTGAAGAAAAACTTGATCACACTTGATCAAAAAGCTCACTTGCACAATCCTATAACCAATATGAAGAAGATGAATACTTGGGATTGTGTAGTGCAAAAGACTAGAGAGAAGTAGAGGATTGCTTCAAAAGGTGTAGGGAATTTTTGGCTTTGGAGAGAAAATCTTTTCTAAAAGAAAACTAAGGATTTAGCTTGGAAATATTTTCTTCCTTAAAAACTCTTGTCAAATCATATAAATCTTGTGTCTTATCATGTTGAAATGACCCACTATTTATTGTGGATGAAAAACCAACTACACAGCTTAAAGGATTCGTTGGAGTGAGATCCCAACAAAAAATCTGTCAGAAAATAGAGTTGTTGGAGTCTGTCAGACTTTCTGACAACTACCGGTCGACCGGGTCGGTCGACCGCCAACGGTCATATTTCTGATCGTTGGGGGAAAACGGTCGGCCGACTCGGTCGACCGAAATAAACAGAGAGCACTGACAAGTGCCCGGTCGACCCGAGCGGTCGGCCGACGTGCACACATGCACAGCCGTGCACGTCGGTCGACTGGGTCGGTCGACCGGACTCTGTCAGATCTGTTTAAACAGAGTCTGGAAAGAAAGAAAAGGAAAATTTTGATTCAAATATTTTTGGTTTAAGGATTTGAAAATAAAGTTCTAAACCTAATAAAACTAAGAGTGTGATCATAGATCAACACCCAAACATGTTAGATCATTTTTGGTAAAAATCCTTTTTGATAAAATGATTTTCTAAAAACGGTTTTTTCAAAACATGGTATTTCTAAAAACTAAGTTAGAAATTCTGATATAAAAATTCTTTTGAAGCCATGAAGCAATACTAAGTGTGTGTGAGTGACAATCCCAAATATTCTACCTCTATCATCTAGGTTTTGACAAAATATCTAAAAATAAAAGTAAATTACAAATCTTGAATTTTATTCTTCAATGTTTTGATCCCGAAGCTTTTCTACCGTGCAAGGCTTGGGAATGCAAATCTTTAGCGGCGTCCAAATTGTGAGTCTTGATGTGGAGCCGTCAATTCAACTTGTTTTTAAACCTGAAACTCTTTTAAACAAGATTGTTAAACACATAACTAAATATGGTTTGTTATCATCAAAATATCGGGCTAATGGCCTTTAGGACAACATGAACATCATGTGTACGCTGAGGTACAGTAGATTCGCTCATAAGAACGAGGCTGGCGCGAGGAGTTGCTGCTCTTGAATTGGGCGAAGATACGATCGCCGTTGTGACTTCGCGGCTAGCAGCCTTGTTGGAGCAGGCAGGCATCTTACTTTTTTCTTCGCAAGAGAGATGCACTTGTGGCGTAGCTACGCCTGAGGTTTTATTCAGAGCCTTCTGCTTTGGCCTCCACATCTGTTTTGATAAGGGAGACGTAGGTTCGCAGGGAACCTGACTAGCCACACGCGAGGCTGAGGGGTGTTGGCAGAATTTTGCTTCTGAGGCCTTGGCCATGAAGACCTTTCTATGCTTCCGTGCATGAAGCATTAGACCACCCCCAGAGAGGACTTCTTCAAATTTTCCTTGGTCGAAGTGAATGACCAGGTTCTCGAAAGTGATAGGCTTGCACTGCGGGCCTGCTTCCTTGTTGCGCCAGAAGACCGCAGTAGGCTCGCAGAGAGCCTTATCTGTCTCCGCAGAGACTTGCTTTGAAGATTTAGCCAGAGGGGCTCTGGCCACATTAGCTTCCTTGAATTCAGAGATAGACCCGAAGGTCTGTTCGTCGCATTGCGACAATTATTTCTCAGTAGTGGAGAAATCAATCCCCAGCGGAGTCGCCATCTTGTTTTCCATTGATTTGCAAAAGGGGAAAACTTACAAAAAAAGAAAAAGGGTCGAGGAGCTAACTTACAAGTAATACAAAAGATTACAAGTAGATCTCCTCGAAGATTCTGGAGAAGTGCGCCGGTAGGAGTCTGGTCAGCGCGCGACCACTTTGTCCCTTTGACGATGCGAGCGATGAGATTCTCTTCTCGCCTGGTTCGGGGAATCGGAGAATAGAAGGTTGGTAGAACCCTCTTGTTTCTTCTCAAAATCGCCTTCACTTAGGAATTCCTTCTCGTCTGGTTCTGGAGATTCCTTAGGAGGAAGGAAGGTATTAGGGTATCAGCACCCTGATTAGAGAAGCAGTTCTCTAAAGTCTCTGAATTATTAGAAGCAAGAGAATAGATCTCTGTTTAGCCTCTCTCTCTCTCTCTGTGCGCACGGTCGTCTGTACGTCCTTGCGTGTGCGTCTCTTCTTGTGAAGATCCCTCTCCTTGTGCCTCTAGTGGGCTATTTATAGGGAGAGCAGGGATATAATTGTCCCTTGAAAATCTGAAAACAGATTGAATAAAATCTGTTCAAATCTTAAAAGTAGCCTTGCTGCGAGGCTAAAATCAGCTTCTGCGAAGTTAGAAATAGCAGGTAGTGTTGATCTCCTGATCTGTATTGGTTCTTTCCAAATAATTGAAAGATCTCCCCTGATCTTCTTATTTGATCTAGGAGAGTCAAGCGATTATGGTAAACAACTACCAAATTTGATCTCAGATTTGATCTTGCTTAGATTTGATCTTGATCTTGAATTGATTTGATCTCATCTGGAGATTTAATTGGTCAAAGGTTGACCATAACGGACCCGCAGCGGAGCTGCCGCGTCGAGCTCGCAGCGGGGCTGGAAGAAGCATCTGGCGAAGTCAGAAGAAAGCTCTTCAGCGGAGCTGGATAACATCTGTGGCGAAGCTACCGAACATCCTTCTGCGTGGTTGTGTGTGACTTCGAGCGAAGCTAACTCTCTGCGGAGTTAACTTGAGCACTTCAGGCGAAGCTGTAAATTAGCTTCCTGATGGAGCTTTGAACAGCTCCAAGGCGAAGTTGGGCGATCTTAGCCTCTCAGGCGAGGCTATCCCTTTGGGCTCATGTGATGCTAAGTGTTGACCTAACCTAACATCTTAGACCTGGTGAGGTCTGTTCAAAGACAATCTGGGCTCACTGTCTGCTTCATTGGATCAGTAGAGTCCAAGTTGCTGTTTTGTCCCTCGGAGATAGGTGAAAACTTGGTCATCAGCTTGTCTGTCACTTGTCTTTTGTAAATGTCAACAAGTTTAGACATTGTTCAGGCCAGTAAGAATCTTGTCTTTTTAAAGTGTCAACACGACCTTCCCTTATCATCTCTTCCCTTCCTATTGGAACTTCTGCCTCTTACCGCCAATGCCTCTGCTGTTGTGCTTCTCGAAGAAGACAATCTATCCTGTCTCCTTGCCTCATAACTCACAAGTGCAGCAGACACCTTACTGTAGTTAAGGAATTTTCTTCCATTGAGAAATATAAGAATAAAGGTCTCATACTCTTCCCTAGGAAAGAGTTCAAAAGAATTACCGCCTTATCCTCTTCACTGGTCTCCACATCCACATTAACTAGATCTGTAAGAAGCTCCGTGTAGCGATTCAAGTATTCATTGATGGAGCATCCTTTCTGCATTTGAAAACCATAGAGCTTACTCTTCAGCTGCAATCGCGATTCTATACTCTTCGTCAGATACTTCTTCTCCAGGATCTCCCAGAGCTGCCTCGCAGATGTCTTATGCAACACCTGATACTTGATGTCTTGTGTCAGATAAGACCTGATCAAGCCACACGCCGAACGGTTCATCTTGTCCCAATCTTCTGCCGTTGTTGATGCGCGCTTCTTCTCCAACCGTAGAGTGTCTTCGAGGTTTGATGTCGTCAGCCATCCATAACCTCACATCTCCACATACCAAAGCTGTTCATGCCGTTGAACTTTACCACATCAATCCTTGGATGTGGATTCATGGATCTCACCGATGTACTTTCTCCAGCCATCTTCTAAACTGATTCCTCAAAGCAATGCGGAAACAAACGGAGTTAGATAAAACAAACTAGATAAAGACAGGATCTTTGCCTCCACGCGAAACTCTTGAAGAGTTTCCAAAACTATCTACTCCTCCAAATTGATTCCTCGAGCAATCTACACGTTGTTTTGATATCGACACACGATCCCACAAACAGTCCCAACGCTGATTCGAGATTGACACACGATGTCCGTCAAACAGCAACTGATGCCCTTGAATCAACAGATGATCCCACGTCGAACCTGGGATGCTCTGATACCACTTGTTGTGCCCAGCGGGGACAACAACTACCCTTGAGGAATCAGCCCACCTGGCGGAGACTTGATGCAGCCGGATAAACAACCAACACGACAAGAACAACTAATAACAGAGAAAAGCAATCAACACAATATTTAACGAGGTTCGGCAACGTGCCTACATCCTCGGGGCAAGGGAGAGAGAGATTTTATTGATTCAACAATCAATATAAACTAATACAGAGGAAAACTTGAGGAGATTTTTAGGGATTTTTCTTGGATACAATACATTAGGGCTCTAGCCCCTATTTATAGCCACAGAGTCCCTGGATTTAACGAAACCCAGATTGAATTCGATCTCATCCAGAAAAGGAATCCGAATCCCAAAGGAAAGTCCCGCTTTCTTCCTGTGCACGTTCGTGTATGCCGGTCGACCGGCCTCCTGCACCGGTCGACCGGGCGGGCCGACCGGGAGCACAAATCTGGCCTGCTCAATACGCCGTTTCTTACTCCTTTGATTTTCGATCTCTGTGCTAACTTTCTCTACTCCTCTATGTCCTCTCTCCCACATTTACAAGTAGAAACCAACAGTGGAGCTATCACTAGACCTCATCAGTCCCTCATGATTCTCACTTTTCACCCAAAAGGGCCGGCAAATATTTTCTTTCCCGAGAAAAAATCATGAGGCCAAAAGGACCTCGTGGCATTCCATTAATAAGTGCTTAATAAAACATTACAAGTATGAACAGTATAAAGATGTACAACATATAAATTGGAGCCTTCAGAGTGAAAAAAAATACAGCAGAGGTTTACTGAAACTTCCAGCGCCACATTCACGCCGTCGCGATAATCAGATGTCGCTAAGTCCAGACTAACCCAATCTATCGTACTCCTCGCAGACGATCTCCATCATCTTCACTCCATCTTGTGTATGTCACCTAGAGGGGGAGTGAATAGGTGACAAGCTAATCAAACGCAAAACTAATACGAAATTAAAAACTAATTATACAACTTAAATTATTGTGCAAACACACAAAGTATAACATAAGAGTGTAGCTGAATTCTAGGTGAAGGGTTCTGGACAATTTCCTCAAGATTTTTCTAAATTAAGAGTTGAGATACCACTATGGCTCTCTTGGTTGAATATAAATGTAAGCAAACAAATAACCCAAGAATATATATCAATTTAGCGCAAATATATCTTGCATATAAAGAGATAAACAATATAAGCATGAAAGATATACAAACATAAGTGAGAGAGAGAGATGAGCAATCGCAAATACGTGAGAATTGTTTCGAGATCCGAGCACATTTGCCCTACATCCCTGCCTTCAATACTATGAAGGATTTCTACTAGAATCAATCTCGTAAGATCGCTCGGTGCCGTGACACCTACAACGAGCTCCCTCAAGAACTCTTGGACTCACAAGTCCCTCACTTGTTTCCACAAGAACAACACACGCAAGCACACTAGCTTGCCGAGGCCGCACCTCTGCATATTCCTAATCAAAGGGGTGGAACACTTGTGATCACTTCTTTTGATCACAAAAATAACTCTCTCACAATAAGAATCCCTAGATGATTGATATAAAAATAGAAGGCTCAAGCTTGTGTGAGAAAACAAGATAGATGTGGAGGAAAAACTGAAGAAACTCTTTTTAAAAAGATCAAGAAAACACTGTTGATAAACTCTCCTTTTGATATGAAAGTTTTAGCCCAAAAATATGTGAAAAAAACTCTGATAGAGATGAAAAAAATTGGCTCTAAAACTTTTCTAAAATCTTCAACAAAACTGGTCAAGAGAACCTCATTTTATAGGGTTCAGAAAACTACCCGTTGGGCTCAGTTTTCTGGCAAAATGACCTGTCGGTCGACCGGCCGGTCGATCGGCCAACGGTCATATTTTAGACCGTTGGTGTTGCCGGTCAACTGCACCCAGGTCTTGACTTGTCGGTCGACCGCTCGGTCGACCGAGGCAAGAACCAAATAGCACTGCTCTCTTGATCGGTCGACCGGGGCAAGACCAGAGAGCAAACTCTCTGGATCGGTCGATCGGGCCCTCAAGCTAGGCTTTATGCATATGACTGTGTACATCGGTTGACCGCTCGATCGACGACCTTTGGTTCCGTTGACCACCAGAAACTCAGGTCAGGGTTTTCAGGATTAAAACTTGATCTTTCAAAACCCAAAAATTTTTATTTAAATCTTATAAAAATAAGTTCATTAAAACGCATTGAAGTAAAAATATGTGTGATAAAAAATCAACACATATTACAAACAAATTGAACTATTTTTACGATATAGAAAATTTAGCCTTAAACCAAAACCCGTATTTTTCAAAATCAATCTTCAAATTGAAAAAAAAAAAATTCAAAACTTGTTCATATACAAAAAAAGATATTTTAAACATTTTTGAAGCATTGTGTGTATAGATATGATCCAATACATATATAAGATGAAATATCTATATTTTGACATTAAGCTCAAAATAAAGTTTTGACTTAACAAAACTTAAACATATGATATAAAAACATCAAATAAGTTTTTTTTAACATTTGAACTAACAATGTGTATGGATGAAATCCAATACACATATAAATCATGTAAACTTGTTTTGATGAAATCTAGTGATGAAATCATCCAATAGATGTATACTATGAAGGTCAAAATCAAAACATGTATTTTTCAAAAACTAAAACTATTTAACATGAAATGTTTTGAAATCTTTTGTGTGTGTGTGTATAATGAACTTGAGCAATCCACAACTAATCTATCATTTACATCTTATCTAAAATACAAAATCTTAAAACTTATAAAACTAGACTGAAGTCTTGAAAATCTTCTCTTCATCTTGACTTGGTCCAAACCTTGATCCATAAAGTTAGACTCCTCTCGAGTACTTGATGCGATCATGAAGCGCGAGCTCTTGAATCAATATGTGCTAGCTTCAAAACTTAACTTCGAATTTTTGTTGAAGCTAAACACTGGTTAAGATATTGGTCAAATATCTGAAACTAAATGAGCACAAGATCATTAGTAGTATAATTACATGAGTTAATCATCATGAAAACTAAAGTGATGGGCCTTTGGGCTAACATCTTGTTGATCACTAAAGAAAAACTCCTCACCGCACCTCCCCTCTCTTATATCACACTGCCGTCATGCACTGAAAAATCTTGTCGGCGGTATTGTGCGCGACAGACAACAACCCTTAGAGGATCCAACCAGATCTCAATCACCAAAACAATGAAATCACAACTAGAAGAAGAACAATCGCAAACAACCAAGATCTAACGAGGTTCGGCCAACGTGCCTACGTCCTCGGGGCAATCAAAGGGGAGAATTTTAATTTGGGAAGATGATTACAATGGATCTTAGCCTCTCTCAATACAAGAGAACCCTAAGCCTCCTAATTTCGCAGGTTCTTCTACAAGATTACCTCCAAGATTACCTACTTAGAAAACCCTAGCAGCCCTTAAATACAGGTTTCCGAACTGCAGATTTCAGCCCAAACCCGACTGTCGGTCGACCGGGACGGTCGACCGACCCTTCTACCGGTCGACCGGTCCGGTCGACCGATTCCAACAGAGAGTTGGGCCCTTTACAGTCAGTCATATCGGTCGACCGGTCCGGTCGACCGCTCTTTGATACTGTGCACGTCGTGCACGTCCGGTCGACCGGCCCGGTCGACCGGAGAACCTGTTTTGCTGCTGCTGCTTGTTTTCTGCTGCTGTTTCTTCCGTCGTCTCTTGTCGCCGACTTCCTCGACAATCCCTTGACGGTCTGGGTCATCTTTCTCAGTACAAATCTCCCTCTTTCCAACAATTCTCCACCTCGGCGAAGATTCCAAAATCTGAGCCGACATCCAACGAACCCCAGTCTATCACCTGGCGAAATCGACACACGATCTCGGCGAAATCGACACACGATCTCGGCTTGCGCGCACTGGTCGAAATCGACACACGATCTCGGCGAAATCGACACACGATCTCGGCTTGGAATCTTTGGCTCATCTCTTCCTGGAAAACATTGCACATGCCTTCCCTGCACTTCACCTTAGGAGAATTTTCATACCTGCCGATCACCATACTGTGGCTTCTACTCCGCAACTTCATGACCTCATGAAGACTTCCTTATGAGCCAACACTGACTCTCCACTGACTAGCTCTATCTAGTCTACCTGTCTTCCTCTGACGGTCCAACCAAGTCTGCGTAGAGCACACCAAACATCATCGGCTTCAACTGGATGCACACCCCTCCTTATGCAAGCTCAACATCTCCTCTCCGGAAGATAAAACTGTTCTTCGAGATCACACCACTCCACCTCAATGTGAAGTCCAACTGGCCACACCACTTCACCGCTACATGAAGTCTCTTCACCTCTCCGTGAAGTCTCTTCAACTCTACGTGAAGCTCCATTGACCACACTTCTTCACCTCTATGTGAAGGTCCAAACAACTTCTCGAGAACCCAAACATAGCTTCATAAGAGTTGCATCACCAATGGCTGCGCCTTTACGGCTGCCTACGTACCTTTGCCCAAAAGGATCAAGCCAACCGTAGTTCATTTAAATGAGCTTCATCAAGCTCGAATAATGGTACCTATATCTGCAGCAGTGAACCTGTCAGACTGAGTCATATGAATCTTCCCCTGACCATCATGGAGAGCAACGGCCTTCAACTTCAGCTTGTCGCGTCCACAAGCTTGAGATTCATGCTTCCTTTCCCACATATGTGGTTTCTCCCTGGTTCCAATGGCTGCACACAACTCGACATCCTCAACAATGTCGTCAACCTGTTCAGCATCTCCCTTGGTATCTTGAACTCCTCCCGGTGTCACCTCCGATGAAGTCTCTTCTGATGCCGAACTACCTGAAGATGATGGAGTAGCATCAACCTCCACCCGCTGCGATCCTCCCTTGGTCTTCGTCCTCTCCACCTGCTGAGAGACGATGGACTTCAACCCTGAAGTCTCTCCAAAAGTGACATTTCTGCTCATCACGATCTTCTTGTCTTCGGGGTCCCACAACCTGTAGCTGTTTCCCTTGACACCCAAATAGACAAACCTCTTTGCTCGCGGATTCACCTTGCCACTCTTGGCACTGAAGTAAGCCGAACTTCCAAATTCCCGCAGCAAACCATGATATTGAGCTGTTTTCCCAGACCAATGTTCCAGTGGAGCTTTACCTCCTATCGCAGTCGTTTGATTCTTGAGATGGCTAGCATACTCAATCGCCTCAGTCCAAAGCGACTTGTCCAATCCTGCATTGGACAATACCTCCGAACCTCCTCCAGCAAGGGACGGACCACATCCTTAGCCACTCATCTGTACCTGTTGAGAAGTGTGTAGCAATTCCTGTGTTCTGGCCAAACTGTAGGAATCGGTCAATGTCTTTTCCAACATTGCCAATATGAAGCTCCCTTATCCTCCTACCTATCTGCCTCTCCATTCTTCCGCTCCACTTCCTCAACACATCTAGGGCTTCTCCCCTTTGTCTCATCGGATATATCCAAACCTGCCTAGATGAACAATAAATTACCGAGACAAAGTACCTGTGACCTCCAAGCGATGCCGTCTTAGCAGGTCCCCATACACTCACGTGAACACGATCAAGAAGACCTTCATTGTGGTGAGAACTGGTGCTGAAACTCACCTTCTTCTTGTCCAGAACCCTGTGTCCACCTTCTGACTTGCAGGTAGCAGCACCTTCTGATTCCATCTTTGCAGGAGCTCGCAAAGATTCTTCTTCTTGTCCGGCTTTTTCCTGCCAAATCCCCAGGCCAACCTCATCTGTACCCGAAGTCTCCACCTGATCTGTAATCGTACTACCCTTCAAGTAATAGATTTCCTCGGCGGACGCCCTTCATCACAACCATCGAGCCCTTGATCATCCTGAGATCGCCATCTCGAACCGATATCATCATGCCCGATGCTTCCAAAGTTCCCAAAGAGATTAAATTTCTCTTCATCTGAGGTACATACCTCACACCTGTCAACTCCCAAACCATCCCATCAAACATTCTGATTGGGATTGTACCAACACCCTCCATGCTACATGAGTGATCATCACCCATCACCACCGAGCAACCTTCCAGCTTCTCAAAACTGGTGAACCAGCTCCTGTTTGGACATGCATGGTATGTTGTTCCTGAATCCAGAATCCACTCATCTTTGCATGAGTTACTAACACTGGGAGAACTGACTGAAAAAGAGAATCCCGACGAGTCCGAATCTGCTCCATCTGTCTGTGAACTACTCCTCTGAGTCTTCGTCACCTTCGATAGATTTGCTTCAGCATTCGACTCCTTCTTCTTTCCCTTGACTTTGGGCAGTCTACTCCTCCAGTGCCCAATTTCTCTACAGAAAATGCACTGATTTCTTTTGAGGTCTTTGAATCCCGGCCCTGGATTTCGATCTTCCACTAATCTCTCTACCCTTCCTTGATGAACTTCTGCTCCTCACCTCCAATGCCTCCGCCACTGAGCTTGACTGACCAGAATGTCTCTCATTCTTCCTTGTCTCATAGCTCATCAATGCGGACGACACCTCATCATAGACTAAAGTTTGTCTACCATTGATAAACGTCATGGTGAATGTCTCATACTCCTCCGATGGGAGCGAGTTCAGGAGAATGACAGACTTGTCTTCCTCTTCTACCTTGACATCCACGTTCATCAGATCTGTGAGAAGCTTCGTATACCGGTTTATGTGCTCATTCACTGTGCTCCCCCTCTGCATCCTGAACAAATACAGCTTACTCTTAAGCTGCAGCCGTGATTCCACACTCTTGGTCAGGTACTTCTTTTCTAGGGTATTCCACAGTTTCTTTGCCGACGTCTCATGTTGTGCAAGATATTTGATGTCTTGCGACAAGCATGAACGTATCAAGCCACATGCCGATCTGTTCATTTTTGCCCACTCTTCCTCGGTGGTTGTGTTCTTCTTCCTCTCCAATAGGAGCGTGTCCTCGAGGTTCTGTGCATTCAATGCATCCATAACCTCACACCTCCACATCCCGAAATTGTTAGTTCCATTGAACTTAACAACTTCAATCCTGGAGTTATTCATTGTTTTAACAGACTTAGATTCCTCTGCCATTGAGATCCTTTCCTTGACCCTCTGACTATGCGGAAGATCAAATACTTGCAAATAGATCTATTTCTGAGATAAAAGTGATTTTTACCTCTACCTTGAACCCTAGCTTGAGTTTCTCACCAGATCTATTCCACCCCTGATTCAACGAGCCCTCCCTGCGCCACCTGAGATCGACACACGATCTCCTTGAACACCAATGCCTCTGACCTGAGATCGACACACGATCTCCACCTGATCAGATCTGGAGCCCTTCGAATCTTTAGAATATCCCAAGCGTAACCTCGCTCTGATACCACTTGTTGTGCGCGCGACAGACAACAACCTTAGAGGATCCAACCAGATCTCAATCACCAAACAATGAAATCACAACTAGAAGAAGAACAATCGCAAACAACCAAGATCTAACGAGGTTCGGCCAACGTGCCTACGTCCTCGGGGCAATCAAAGGGAGAATTTTAATTTGGGAAGATGATTACAATGGATCTTAGCCTCTCTCAATACAAGAGAACCCTAAGCCTCCTAATTTCGCAGGTTCTTCTACAAGATTACCTCCAAGATTACCTACTTAGAAACCCTAGCAGCCCTTAAATACAACAGGTTTCCGAACTGCAGATTTCAGCCCAACCCACTGTCGGTCGACCGGGACGTCGACCGACCCTTCTCTGGTCGACCGGTCCGGTCGACCGATTCCACAGAGAGTTGGGCCCTTTACAGTCAGTCATATCGGTCGACCGGTCCGGTCGACCGCTCTTTTTGACACTGTGCACGTCGTGCACGTCCGGTCGACCGGCCGGTCGACCGGAAGAACCTGTTTTGCTGCTGCTGCTTGTTTTCTGCTGCTGTTTCTTCCGTCGTCTCTTGTCGCCGACTTCCTCGACAATCCCTTGACGGTCTGGGTCATCTTCCTCAGTACAAATCTCCCTCTTTCCAACGCGGAACTCGTCGATCAAACGCAATCTAAACTCCTCCTGCTTACCCGCATCTAGGGCATTCCATCCCTTCATCAACTCTTCATAAAGAAGTCCATCTGAAGACCCAACTTCCTCAAGCACCTCTTCAAAAAGAGGCAAAGCTGAAAGCACATCTTCCACCCGGTTAAGCATGAACTCTTCACTAAACGCCCCATTGTCGAAATTAAACTCATCTACGGGTGCCAAAAAAATATTATTTCTTGAACTTCACATTTGTATGTTTGAAAACCGATTAACTACGAATTAATTAGTTATCAGTGATATATTTTCATATCTAGTGCCACTATATTGATGCATAGCGTCAACATATTCAATCACACGATCACGCGTGGAAAGCCGAAAAAATGGTGATAGAAGCCATACCCTTTTGATCCTCAATGCTCTACAGTACTGTCACGATAACCGCTCTATCCAAAAGCATAAACTGATTAAATATGAACGAGCAATGTATATCAAGCAAATTTAACACTTCACTGTTTATCTATGAGTGATCATTGCTTGTCCAAAGCGTGTCGGTGATGGACTGTTGGTAGTGCAGCACTGCAGCAGCAACTACCAGCAAAGAATTGCATAAAAAAGAGCAACAATGACAGAAGAAAAGGGAAAGCTAAATGCACAATAAGGGAAGAGAATCAACGAAAGGGAAATTGGGGGAGAGAGTTTTTGTTTGTGTTTCAAGGAGCAATGCTAGGCTGAGCAAGTGGAAAGACAAAGGCTTTATCAATGTGTATAGTGACGGGGAAATATCTGGGGTTGCGTCTGTGAGAGGACTCTCAAGAGAATACGAGATGCGCGCGCGCCCTCATTTTCTTGCTGATGAAGTGGGGGCCCCACGTGAAGAAAACCCTGCCCTTTTCCTCTAACCACTCATTTAAGAGGACATGTGGTCCTTACCACCACCTTTCAACTCCATAATGATGATGTGATGATGATAATTTTTTATCAAGATTAATGAAATGCTGGGACCTCAGAGGCTCACTGCTTATTCTCTCAAAAAAAAAAAAAAAAAAAAAAATTTTTATGGTCTTGTCTTGGCCATTAGACTTGATTTCATTAGCCTGACGTAAAGAAAATAAACCACCACCAGCAAAAAAGTTGGTAAATTATGTAAATGAATCGAGAGACATGATGATATATGATCATGTTTTTGCTTTTATAACTGCAAAACGGCCACAACAGAATAAGACTTACTTTTACATTCAAAAACATAATCATAGTAATAAAGGAGTACATTTATTTTGTTGATGTAATCTTTTAAAGCTTTTTAATAGTTCTAGTGACATCAATTAAGCAATAATACACTGGTTAGTACTGCAGCAGTTGAAGCATAGTGAGAGAAATAAAAGAATAATGATTCTATTTGTACTTCAACTCTTGAACTGTACAAGCGAGAGCTCATGAAATATTTAATGCACAGCTCAAGTCCACTTCTAATCCCCCCCCCCCAAAAA
Organism: Agave tequilana; assembly: GCA_038442645.1. Classification (NCBI taxonomy): domain Eukaryota; kingdom Viridiplantae; phylum Streptophyta; class Magnoliopsida; order Asparagales; family Asparagaceae; genus Agave; species Agave tequilana. The sequence goes on from JAVJIF010007065.1 coordinate 137,198, forward strand.
AAAAACAGTTTACTATAAATCATATTGCATAACTGCAATCTTGACGCAAGTCAAAGGGTTGAACATTACATGAAATATATGTTTTGTTTTGAACAAAATTAAAAGAAATACAGTTGGAAAAGTGATATAATCTCAAATTAGCAGAAGTCGATCTATTGCAAGAAAGTGAATGCAATATCCATAAACCTTTTTCCTATCACTGCCATAATAAAGAAATCACTCCCAACATTTCATCACATCTATTTCTCTGGGGTAAAAGAAACATTTCATCTGATCTATTCAATATTAACGTACAATTCCCTTTCCTCTCTCTTTATGAAATCTCAACTGTGCATGTGTGCTATTCATCTCTTTCATGTGCTATTACAATACATTCAAACAACTTAATCAGACTATATATAAAAGTAGTGCACCATACGCTAATTGTACATGTTAATTAACTACTGTTATCAACACTCGACACTCGCAATAAATTCAACCGAATGAATTAGTACTAAACTAGCCTTTTCATGGGTAGTATCGAGTGATTCAAATCACACAAATCAAGGACGACTGTAGCAAATTCCTTCTTCTTAGTCATCATCTTCATCATAAATACCTTTTGTACAGTTGAGAGATTGTATTTGTTATAAATACACAACAAACTCTCTGTTGTTTTCATCGAATAGTACCAGCGTGGCAATGTAGTTATCACAACCAAATTGGTGCTTGATTTGAAAAGACCTGCTTAAAATGATAGATAGATACAATAATATTGCCAAAAGACATGGAATCAATCATGTTGAGTACGGCCCAACTCCCCCAAGCAATCCCTTGTCGAAATGCCTAAATGCATCAAAGCAAGTGGCCTACTTCTTTTTGCAGGGAACCCACCAAATTGTTGAGAGAGATTATTCTCTTTGATAATTAAGAATATATGATACAATGAGAAGCCTATAATTAATATGATATATAATTGGATAGTGTAGGAACAAATTTAAAAAATTAAAGATAAATTGCATTTCTTCTTATATGTTAATGGATAAGGGTTGTCCTTGATTCCTTCTAAAACTAGGATTTGATTTTTTTAATTTACAAATTGACATCATAAGCCTTTAATTAACTTGTTACTCTGGTGTCATATTGTAGGAAACAAGTTTCATGTACGTTATGTAATATTATGTTAGGAGATCAATGTGATATATATATTTATTATGTCATTCCATGCATATGCTAAGTGATTGCACACATTTATTACATTATTCTTTATTACATATAATAAATCTGCTAAATTTCTTATCTTAAATTTCTATTTCGCAGAAGATAATTATGGGGAGAAAGAGGATAAAATCAAATAAATATCAGTTAAATCAAATTTAACTAGATCTATTTGGTTAGAGGAGAATAATCCCAAATCCACTTGTTAAATTCAGAAAGTTAAAGATCAACCAACCGAGATAATGTCAAATAAGAGTCCAAATCCAAAGGGATAAACAGATAGAGAGAGATCAACAGATCAGAGATGAAGCATTTTGACTCAGATTCTGACTGGATACATTTTAATATTGAAATCATAACTTTCGCTACTAGAACTCAAATCTGATAATTCAAGATGATGCAGAAAGAGCACTTAAAGGGTTACAACTCTTAAATTGATCATTATTTCTAATTCTGTCATTTGATAAGTTATACTTAGCAATCAATACGCCAATAACCTTCAGAACTGAATATCCACATCAAATCAATTTTGGAGATAAGGGGAGGATTCAAATTCAGAAATAGCCAGCTTCCATTATCTTCATACTCCTCTACCCTCTGCATTTCTCTTATAAATACCTGCAACCTCAAAGACAAAAGAAGACGATCAAGCGGAGAGTAGAATTTAGGCTAATTTGTATTTTGTAACTTAGATTTTTAGTTTTCTTTTATGTAATTTTTATTTTCTTTATGTAACTGAGAGGAGAGGAGAGTTTCATAGAGGAATGAGATCAAGTTTGTACTGAAGGTGACATCGGTATAAGTAAGTCTTTTCTTTTATTGTTATTTGAATTGAATTGAAGTTTCTTTTCTTTTCTATTCTTTTTTCCCTCTTCTGTGTTTGTGAATCCAAGAGAATCCGATAGCCTCGAAGTTTCCCTATTCTTGCAAGTGTCATTGATGGCTTATGGTGATGGATATTCATTTCCACGGCAGTATAGCTCGCATCTTCATTTTATACTGTAGATCAGGAATGAGGAAGATCTTATTTGTCATACTTCGCTCGCCTTCAAGCAAAAGTACATCGTCAATATGGGTCAAGGTAAGCAGATGCCTAAGAGGTAGGTAAGTTTTTTAGGTTTTAGTTTTCTTCTCTTTTAATTCTTTAGTTTACACCCCAATCTTCCAACCATCTTTATCACTCTTTTCAATTTCTTTTATATAATCCATTTTCCATTTTTCCATCTTCTCAGTCTAACACTTTCTTCCTAACTTGATTGTAATTTATTTTTCTTTTCTTTTTAAGAACTAAAAGAAGATTTTTAACCATTCTTTGTACCTTAAAAGAGGACTTACTAAAAAGCTTCCATCGCTAGTCCCTCTTTGTGGATCACGACCCGCATAGCCACTTGCTATCGCGGTAGAATTGAGCACCTTGCACTATTGTTATAAAAATTCTTAAATCTGTATTTTTATGCAGGTAAAATCTCAATCGCTAAGAAATTATATAAAGGGAAAATTTGTCATAAATGGTCGTTCTTCACACCATCACTATAAGTTCATGATCGTTACCAATCGAAAACCTCGTTTGCATGTCGTGGAAAAATAAAATAGTAAGAAGGACAAAAAGGCATTATTGGACAATTGAGATTTTTGATAATTAAAACCATCGTATACATGTGACAAAATTATAGATAAAATTACATGGACAGAAAAAATCACAATGTACAAGGTCTTTTCTCAAAAAACAATGTATAAGGTCATCTTTAGCTTCTTCATCTTTCATCACAAGTTTCATAGGGAAAAAAAAACCATTAAGAGGTTTAATCTTTTTTTAACCTGAACGCGCCTAATAATAGGACCACTAGTAATTCCAGAATCATTAAAATAGATACATAACTGTATAATCCCTTTATTTTAAATTTTATTCCAATAAACCTTAACCAATAATTTATACTTTAGAATATATATTGATCAATATTTAGAAATCTAACAAATTAAAATAGCATTAGACGCAACCAAATTTATAACATCCTTCACCTCTAGATCTCTCATGTTTAACTTGCAATATCATGCATTAAAATAATAAATTAATCAATTTTTGTAGCTAGTCTAGTTCAATTTAATTCCTATTCTCCACTTCATTCAATAGTCATCACCTATTCCTTTTTTTTTTTTTTTTTTTTTTACTTTTTTTGGTTGGTTATTTTTTAGTAATATATGAAGATTATAGATGAGTGTGGGAAATGGTCACACATGCTATATATTCTTGTCAACTGATTGGTTCTTATATTGCTAAATAGTTTCAAGTTGAAGCATCATGCCTCAAGCCTTTGGCTTGCTATCTTAGTCTGCAGTCACTTTCCTTATGGAAAGATGAGTTCAAAATGAGGAACAGTAGTATAACGAATAGAATGATAGGACAGAGAACTGGATATAATGTGCAAGGACGAGAGAGAGAGAGAGAGAGAGAGAGAGAGAGAGAGAGATGATTTTCATTGAATTATTTTTCCTTTCACAAGGGAGGCAGCCACTCCTCATCAAAGGTGAATAATTTAGGACTTGGGCCACCATCACCAAAGAAAGAACATGAAGGTGATGGGAGTCTAGTACTTGTCTGCAATACATTGGAGAGCCCCGGTGCAGAGATGGGCAATTTTAGATATCATGGCTATCAATTGATGATTGTCAATAGAACCTCCACATCAATTACATCAAGATCTAGTGGATCATCTAGTGAAGTCAAGCATTGCCACTATCATAAAGTGAAAATGCCTTTTGAGTAGCTTCCTCCACTACCCAAGGACAAAAATAATATTACATACACGCACGTGTGCATATACATGTACTGGCAATTTTTTTTGAAAGACTCGTGTACATGTTGTGACCTCTGGAGATTCAGGGTGGTTGCTGAGAACAATCACACACACGCACAGAAAAAGCACAAAGTGAGAACACATGAGGTTCGGTAATTTGCCTATGTCCCCGGGACAGAAGGGAGAAAGATCTTATTAATCAATACCAATACATGTTACAAATAAGGTAAAACACCCCTCAATATATTGACAGAGAGCTCACGAAGAAAAAAAAACTAAAAACTCTAAAAGGATCAGAAACAAAATCAGAATCCAATTTGGAAACTGTAGCAGCTGTTGACAGCTCCAAGGCCTGTCGACAGACTAAAGTAACCCAACTCTCGGGTTGGGCATCTGTCGATAGGCTGAGCTGCTCATGTCAACAGCTATACAATTGTTGTCCACAGACTGACAAACATGTAGTCTCTTTGGCGTGTCCATATATCCGCTGTCAACCGCCTCCTAGAATTTGTAAACAGCAATCTTCTGCTGTTGTTGCTATCTCCAATGGATTAAAAACTCCTACTAACAAGATTTTAAACTCTCTCCCCATAATTCTCCACTTCGGTGAAGATTTCTAAAATCTGAGCTGAACATAACAAATTACCATGTTGACTCAGCCGGCTGCACCAATAGGGTAGCCTACGTACTCCCTGTCTGAGGGATCAAGCCATTCATAGCTCATCCAAACAAGCTCCATCGAACTAAAGGAAGTGGAAGGACATGGAGTAAGTGTAGGATGTCAAAAGTATCTCAGATAAGAGCCACACATTCCCCACATAAAATGTTAACATGTTTCACTCTATAAATGCGAGGGTCACATTCTCCCATAAAATGCTTTTGAATGCAAGGGTTGCGAGCCTCGCATTCTCTGTCTAACGCGAGAGTTGCATTTCTTCGTTAATGCAGAGTAGCATTTTAACAAATGCAAGAGCCACATAAGCTCTGCATTTCAACTCCAAATGCGAGCTCCGCGTCAAACGTGAAAGCCGCATTTCTACTGTAACAGAAAACAATAAAGTTGGTCAATTACACTCACTTTTTTCACTTAATGAGGAATAAATCCCCATTATGAAAAAATTTAAGGAGTCACCTATACCCAAAATTCTCTATAAATAGCTATGAAAAGCTAAGCAGAAAAAGAAAGAAAGAGGACTCTTGATTAAGTTATGCTAAAGTAAATAAGTTTCTTTCAATCTCCTTGAGATTTCTGGTGTTATAAAAATTTATACTTTACCTAGCATTTTGACAGCTAGGAGATCTAAGCTTTAAACTCAGTTCGTCAACGGAGAATAAGATTCAATCTCTATCGTCGCAAGTAGAACCCAGCAACAAACAAAGGGGAGATTAGTTGATTTTCTTCCCTCTCTTGTAATCGGGTATTGACCTATTGTAATCCTCTTTACATTAATAAAGATTTTTACACGTCAGTTTTCAAGAAACATAAGATGGCGACTCCATTAGGGACAACTTTCTCTATCCACAAGAAAGCTATGGCGCAAACTGACGTGAAGATAATCAGATCAACCGTCAAATCTCTCATCATTGAATTTGACCATGAGAAGTTTGAGAAACTCTTTCCTCGAGCTCAGTTAGACCCAAATCAATGCGAAAATTCCACAAAGTCTCAAATGAGACTCACTCTCACTCTCCAACCTCACCTGAGGCCTCTCAAAGAAAAGCTTCCTCGAAAGAGAATCATATGTCTTCTGACAAAGCACATGGTTCATCATCTCTCGAGGTTCATATAACCTCCCTTAAAGCCAACACAGCTTGTGGCCAAGAGACTCGGGTTACAACTCAAGGTCAACTCAATGAGATTTCATCCCAAGGCAGAGATCATTCTCGCCACCAAGTCTCTGCTGAGGCCAAGCAAATTCGCGTTAATCACTCCCGCGGTTAGAAAAGCTTTACGCCAAGTAATCAAGATATGAGTCTCATTGCTCACCTTGACACCGAGCATACTTAATTTACAGGTGGTTCACAATAACTCCTATGAGCCAAGAGAATCGCTGATCATCGAAGAAGACATTGGGCTCTTGATGTAGGAGAAAAAACCAAGGCAGCGGGCCAATTTTGTGCTTCAGCTATTGACAGCTAAACCAAGTTGTCGACAATTTTTTCAACTATCGACAGACTGCAGTTGACAGGCCTTTACAGAGAGTCAGGGTTTACATTGTTATTGACAACATCCTTCAGCCGTCGACAGTGCTGTTAACAACATACTTTACCCAGCACTTTGATCAATTACTTTTCTACCTGAAGTCTTCGGCGTTCGTGGGCGCCAGAACGAGATCTAACCGCGTCATTCGTCTATTTCGCTTCCTACATCAATTGGTATCAATTGAAAGATATTGTGACAACATTGTAAATCCTTGACTCTCTGTAACAGCATGTCGACTGTAGGCTGTCGACAGTTGAAAATGGATGTCGACAATTTGTTTGACCGTTGATAGCTGAGGCTCAAAATTGGCCCGCTGCTTTGGTTTTCCCTCCTACATCAGTCGAGTTTCAATTTGGATATAGCTGCATGGTAAGAACTTTTTCAGCTGAAATTCTCTCTCCTTAAATGTCACCCCAATCCCCCTGATACAAAGATGTTACTGCGATGTATAAACGCAAGGAGAAAATACCCTCACATATATAGGTTAAGCATTAGTGCAGGCAGGAATCAGAGTGCGAAAGTACGGTTGTAATATACATTCTAATAAAATAGTATAAGTATATTGTTATCACAGAATGTGATCCAATATCCCATGAATATTACACCACCAGGGGCACAAAATATAATTTAAAAGAGATATACATCTGAATAATACAAAAGATGCTTTCGAGCAGCAAGAAGAAATCTGAGATCCGATCAAAAGGAGGCAGGAAAGGAAAGAGCTACAGCTAGTCCACCACGCTACCCTTGCGCAACTCTGATCATGACAGAAAAGCCCACGTACCAAACTCTAGGATCTCGACATGCAGGTTCAGGGGAGTCAGAAGCTACGTGATGCGTGCATACAAGCACACGTGAATTAATAAAATTGAATCGAAAAAGCATATACTGAAACAGTGTCATGAGCATATACACAAACAAGCATGTAATGAGGTGTCAAGTAAAGAAAATGCGGCAAAATCAGTTGTACAAGCTCAGATTAGGGATTCATGAGATTAGTATACAGGAAAGAAAGTTGAAAGCATACTATAAAATTTTCTTTGAATTAATAAAAAATTACAACAACTCAAATTCCAACTACAAGAGAGAGAAAATACTCAAACTCAGATCTTCTCTTTATTTAAGGCTGGATTTTTTGCATAGCGGTGGAAAGTAAATATTGTTTCCGTTAACTAGGTGAATGTCAAGCTTCTTCAAACTCTTCTCCTTGATCATAGATGGAATATCACAGCTCATATCTAATGAAATCTCAAAAAGATTTAGGCAAAAACTTGAACCCAGCAAGTTTACGTAGAAAAGTTGAACTCTTTGTAAAGCGAATCTTCCTCAGCTGAAATTTTGACCCCTTTTCAATAGCAACTTTAACTATTTATAGGGGTTCTAGGGTATAACTATCCCCTAAAAATCCTCCATTATGGGATTAACTCCCCTCATTACGTGGGCATTACTTGAGCCAGTAATGAGGGTAGTTATAACTGAGACGCAGGGCTCATTTGTAGTCAAAATGCGGGCTTGAGCTCTGCGTTTTCCCGTGTTTAGCCATTGAGATGATGCTAGATTCAGATCTCGAGCTCCACGTTTGGGCACTGCTGTAGTGTTGAAATACAGGCGTCGAGTCCTGCGTTTTGGTACTACAATGATATTGAGACGCGGGCCTCGAGGCTTGCGTCTTGGCTTTGCAGTGATGCTGAGGCGCGGGTTTCGAGCCTCGTGTCTTGGCTTTGCAATGATGCTGAGAAGCGGTTTTGAGCCTTGCGTCTTTGATTTGGAGGGATGCTGGGGCGCCGGCTTTGAGCCCTGCGTCTTGGCATTGCACGAGTGGCTTTGATTAGTGTCGCGTCTGAAGTATGAACTCTGTTATCTGGTGACTTATCTTCAATGATTTTTAGACAGTCTACAGAACCCCCTATAAAGTTTTCGAAACTCCGCTGACTGTGACGGGTTTCGAAACACTTTGAACCTTTCTTTTGACAGCAAACTCTCAAGACCAGACTTGAAATCTTCTGAGATACTTTGAGCTTGATCTTGTCTGAATTTTGGTCTTCATGAGTGTACTGTTCAACTCTTTGAAGCCACCAGAGGTGATCGTCATGAGTGTCCAGATACACAGTCCAGACCTCAACGGTACTTTGAGCTGATTGTCGGTGTACTGTTGAATCTGGAAAATTGCCAACTATTTTTATCAGTGTACTGTTTGAAATCACCTAGAGGGGGGGTGAATAGGTGATGGCTATACTAATGGACAAATATTGCGAATTTAAAAACTATTTAAACAATAAGCACAATTAAAAGAACTTGTTAGTAAATAGGCAATTAATAGAATAAGTAAAAGAGAGAGATAGAGTTTAGAGAAAAGTGGACAATCGCAAACACAAAGATTTTTCCGAGGTACGAGCCACGCTCTACGTCCCCGCCTTCAACACACGAAGGATTTCCACTATTGGTGATCCCACCGGATCGTCAATACAAGGACACACTTGTCCTATCTCTCGCGGTGCCGCAACACCAACTTGGAGCACACTAGCTCGCTTGAGCCGATGCCTCTACAACTTCTCACAATGTAGAATGGTGATCGAACACTTGATCACAAATAAAGATGCTCACTTGCACAACCCTATAACCAAGATGAGGAGATGATACTTTGGGATTGTGTAGTGCACAAAGACTAGAGAGAAGTAGAGGATTGCTTCAAGAAAAGGGTTGGAAATTTTGGCTCAATTGAAAATCTTTTGCTAAAGGCTAAGCTTTTGAAAACTTTGATTTTTGCTTGTAAATCTTGTGTCAATGGTTGAAGAAACCTCCCACTATTTATAGGGGATGAAAATGACTTACAAAGGTCAAGAGAGTCGTTGGGGAGAAACCCAACACAAAACTGGTCAGAAAAATATAGCTATTGGAGTCTGTCAGAACTTTCTGACTGAAGACGGTCGACCGGGCCGGTCGACCGTCAACGGTCGGATTCCCGACCGTTGAGAATCCGCTCGACCGGGACGGTCGACCACAGTCCCAACCAGAGAGTAAGTCTCTCTGTCGGTCGACCGGGGAAAAATAGAGAGTAGGTATTTGCTCCTGGTCGGCCGTCTCGGTCGACCGAAATCCGGACATGCACAGTGTGCATGTCGGTCGACCGACCGGGTCGACCGGACTAGGCCAAAACTGTTTTTCCCTGGCTATTTTAAAGAAGGAATTTTTGGTTAAATTCTTTGGATTTGGGAATATACAAAATGAAGTTCTAGACTTATAAATACCAGAGTGTGATCATAGATCAATACTAAAAATATTTGAACTTAATTTTGATAGAAATCCTTTTTCCAAACAAAAACTGTTTTTTCCAAAAACTTGTTTTTCCAAAATGATTTTTCCAAACTTTGATTTTCCAAAGCTAGGTTAGAAGTCTTGATATGAAAATTGGTTTGTAGGCATGAAGTAATATGAAAAGTGTGTGTGTGACAATCCCAAAATAATCTACCTCTATCATCTAGGTTTTGACAAAATGAACTAAAAATCTTAACTAAAATAAAAATACAAATCTTGAATTTGTCTTCAATCTTGTTTGATCCTGGAGCTCTCCTATGTGCTTGGCTCTGGGATCCAAATCTTTGCGGCTTCCAAAAGTGTGAGTCTTGTGTTGGAGCCGTCAACCAAACTAGGATTTTTAACCTGAAACTCATTTAAACAAAATTGTTAAAACATAACTAATATGGTTTGTTATCATCAAAATGTCGGGCTAATGGCCTGTGGGCCAACAATCTCCCCCTTTTTGATGATGACAAATCATATAGAGTTATCACAAATATTTTGGGTGGAGACTTCAAGTGAAGCTCCCCCTTAACTCATGCATATAAAAATGATCATGATAAGAGATACATATGCATAATCTAGGCATATAGGATAAAGAAATGATACACATGCCAACCATCCATGCATACCAAAATACAGAATTTATAGGTGTATGCATACATGGTTACCTCCATCCATCCAATACCACCAACCTCCAAAATAAGTGAGTGAGGAAATAAAAAGATAAAATATAATGAGCACAACCAATCACAGCACATATGCCACAAATAAAACATAACATAACTGTCATATATAAACACATGTTCATACATGACATAAAACATAATACATGTCCACACTACATGTCCAAAGCAAATACATAAAAGATTCAAACTACAATCCCAAAATATAACATAAAACAAAATAGCCCATAAGTCTCTCCCCCTTTTTGACATCATCAAAAGAGGGGTCACTCCTCATCCTCATCAGAATCATCCTCTTCAGAAGCGTCCTCATCATCCTCATCATCCTCATTCGAATCTTGGGCAGCAGCAGGCTGAGGTGGAGAGGAAGGAGTCCTGGCTGGAAATGGAGGGCCGACGGTAGGAAGAGGCCGAGCATGAGGAGATGGGACTGGAGCAGCCCAGTCACGCCTCAAGTAAATATCGTCAAGATGTAACTCCATGTAGCGGATGGAATCACAGATGTAGCTCATGTCGTTTTTCAAATTATGGTAGTGAGTGGACATCTCCTCAGAAATCTGCTGGCGATGAGCAGTCAGCTCAGCAGAGATATGCTCTCGAATCTGAGTGGAAAGAGCAGCATAGGGATCGGGAGGAGCAGACAAGCCAGACGAGGAGCCAGGCAAAGGAACAGCAGGATGGAAAGGAGGCGGCGGAGGAGCAGGAGGGTGCTCCTGGGACGCATCCTCTTGAGAAGGGTGCTGTTCAGATCAACAGAGGGTTCTACGAATTATTCATTTGAGAGGTTGAATTGAGTTATTTGAGGAGATAGGTGATGACCATCCCAAAAGGCAAATGCCGAGTAGGGACAAGGAGACTGTCGGAGGTCATGACTGATTGAGGCAAAACCTGCACACAAAATAAGAATTTCAGATTTAGAATGAAGATGTGCAAGTGCTCAATTCTTACCGCGATAGCAAGTGGCTATGCGGTCGTGATCCCAAGGAGGTTTTTGCGATCGAAGCGTTTACATTTTTGTATTGAAATCTTTATGAAACCAAACGAGAGTTCTTCTCTGTTTTTAAGTTAAAAAAATGGAAAAGAATTATGTTAAAGTTAGAAGAAAATGAGAGATGAAGAAGGTGGAAAAAATCAGAAAACGACGAACGCGACTATGTACAAATGATTATTTACAAGGAAGTGAAAGAATGATTTGGAAGAGGTAATGTTGGTGATTTAATTTACAGAAAAAGAAAAGAAATAAAACAATTACTCACCTTCTTTTCACCAAAAGCTTACCTTGAGTCTTTAGCTATGATGTTACCTTGAAGTGGAGGCAATCAGCGCATAGCCCATAAGATTTGAGTATTGGTCCTTTCCAAATTACATCATCAAGACAATTTCAAGAATGAAATAATACAGAGAGAGACTCCATTCCATCGTCATGAGCTATCGGTGGCACTCGCAAGGCAAGGCTCTTTCGATACTTTTAGACTCACTTGGAAGACAATTGTACCAAAAAGAAAAGTGAAGTAGAAAAGAAGAAGAAGAAGAAGAAGACTAAAAGAAAGTACATACAAAGAAATAACATCAATTCGATTTCATAACAATCAAAGAAAAGAAATAAATCTTACACCGGTGTCACTCCAGCTCACGCTTCATTCTTGTTCTTCGATGAAAGTCGATCTCCTCTGAATTACATAAATAAAAACTAAAATTACATGAACAAGAAAAGCAAAAACCTAAACTAAGAAATGAAAAACTAGTCTAAATCCTAACTCTGCATGGTCGTCCCTTTTGCGTGCAAATACTGGCTTTTTATAGGCAAAACCCTAACCATCAGGATCCCGGGGAGATCGGGGGAGCAAACGCTCCCCCTAACTCCACAAAGATTGCCGCGGAAACGCGGCTTGGGCCGTGTTTCCGCTGCCAGGGTGTGGCCAGGTGGCCATACCCTGTTGGTGGGTTGCCCTGATTTCGCCCTCTGACTTTATCTGGAGTTGGTTTTTCAGTTTGAGTCCCGGATTCTGACGAAATAGCCTTGGATTCTTGGCTTTAACCGATCGATTCTGAGAGGATTCTTCTCAACCGGTTTTAAACCTCTTGATTTTGCCCTGATTTACTGAGTGCGAATTAATTCTGATTTAATTCAGAATTTTGGTGGGCTTTGGGCTCATTTCTCTTCATCTCCTTAAAGAATGGGCCTGCAAATAAATTAAGCAATTAATTAAGACAATGCAAAGTTTTATTCTAGAATAAGTATGAAAATATGATACTAAATATGCAACATTAGCGACCAATCACACCCCCATATACCTATCTTTTGCTCGTCCTCGAGCAAACAACTAAACTATACTAAGGATTATTAGACCACTTTCACAGGTCACGCGATTGCACTGAGCATGTGCAACAAGCCGTTAAACCTCTAGGTTTCCCCTAGAGGACGAGTTTTGTCTCGTGAGGGTTTTCAACGGATTACACCCCAAAATCCATAAAGAAAGGAAAATAAAGAGTTAGTATTTTCGAAAAGCATTTTCAAAGAGAAAAATATTTGAAATATAATTGTAAGATCTAAGCAATCTATAAGTTATAGGAAACTAATTTTTTCATTCCTAAACTTAGTCTCTATTCAAAATTTGTTATCAATCAAGTAAGGAGTCAAACTGTACTTCTCATCTAGTCTATTACTTTACCCTAAGTCATATGCACCTTGTGATTGTGAAAATTTTGACTAAGGGTCATTAACTCTAACTCTTATGCCTTATATATATATATATATATATATATATATATATATATATTGATATTATTCCTTAGTTCTATTAGGCTTTCTAATCTGCCTATGTAACGAGCCTTTAATCGATGACTCCAAAACCAAACGGTCTTAGGGCACCGGGTGAGAAGACAGCCCAAGGACTTAAGGACTCGAGCAAACAAGGCCACAAAACTAAGGATTTTATTATATGAACCACTTTTAGGCGTGAATACTTATGCTTTATTAGGCACAAATACCAGCTTAATCAGAGAATTTTATATATTTTTTTTCTTAAACTTATCTAATCATCTTTCGCATAAATACTAAGGCTTGCTTAGGCCAAAGCACCTAGCTAATCAATAATTAGATTTGTTTATCTTTTTTTTTCAAACTTATCTCATTATCTTTCGCATAAATACTAAGGCTTGCTTAGGCCAAAGCACCTAGCTAATCAATAATTAGATTTGTTTATTATTTTTATTTTTTTTATAAGGCATAAGAATCTTTGTTTTTGAACCCTAAGTATGTAAGTGTATGAAGTGTGCATATTTCATCAAGGTAAAGGTCAAGACTAAATTACTTTGACAAATTTTCTTCCTAACCCTAAAATCAAACAAATAATCATATTTTGACCAAGTATAAGAAATCCGAATTTAGATTTTCCTATTCCTTAAAATTAACTTAATTTCTTACAAAAAATATGTCAAAATATTATTTCTATTTTCAAAAAGTTTTTTTAATAAAAAGAAAAACCTAAGTTATGTTAGAATCCTCCCCCACATATATCTCATGCATTGTCCTCAATGTATGAATTAATGCATAGATGCATGAAAAGACGAAAGGGAAGGAAATGTTACCTAAGGTGGCGGTTCCGGTGGTGGTCTGATTGGTCCACGAAACGCGGCCCAATTGACTTTTCGTGAGATTCGGAGGAACCCATCAAAAATTACTCTAATATAACCCACTAAAAAGATATGTCCATAAAGGATTTTTATTAAGTATTTGACCCCATCTAATTTCCAAATTCCATAACTGATTTCAGGGTCAAATTTGTCAACCACCTCGTCCCAGAATGGAGTGTGAAAAGATAGAATGATTGACTTGGACTCAGGAAGGACAGGAACTAATACCGACTCAGGAAGGTGACTTAAGTCAAGTAAAGGTTCAGAAGTCGAAATAAGTTCAGGAATTGGGTCCAAGCCAAGAAATTGAAACTCAAGTCCACAATTATTTTCCAACAATAGAATGTGACTTAATATTTGTGATTCAAGTTCAAGAATGATAGGTGGGGGAATCAAAACTGACTCTAAAATATTACTCAAGTTTGGTAACAAAACAGGAGTCAATATTGATTCAGAAAGGTGAATTGGATCACAGATTTGAGAATCTAGGTCACATATCTCATTGAGTTCAATATCATAAAAATGAGAACTTGCCAATTTGTCAATAGGATCTTCAAAAGTGTATAATTGGTCAAGTTCAATATGATCCTCAAAGATGGGTGATTCAATTTGATTATGAATTGGTACAGGATCCAATGTTGACTCCGGGAAAAGATTGAAGTCAGGTGAAGATACCGGAGTCATTATTGAATCAGGAAGAAGAATTGAATCACTAAGTAGGGGTTCAAGATCATATTCATTCTCAAGTTCTATTTCAGAAAAGGAATAACTTGCCAAACTGTCAATATCTTTTTCAAAATTTGGAGTTTGGGCAAGTTCAAATGGTTGTTCTGAAATAGAATCTTGATTTCCAAAATAACATGACTCTTCGGCTCTAACAGAATGGTAAGTGACATCAGAACGGTGGGAACGTAGAGATTCGACCATCATATCTATGTCACGATTACGAGCGTTTTGAGCCTGAGTCATGGCTTCAAGCATCTTTTCATAGTTGATAGGCTCATTGTTTTGATGAAAAGATGAAGTATTGTCTTGGAATTGGTGGTGAAATTTTGAGTCCATCAGATTTTGGGATTTGTGTTTGGACTCTCGCATACTCATTTTCAAAATTGATAGTTTCCTATTTTGGACTGGTGGAACTGAGTATGAATCTTGAAAATATTGTGGACTAGGTGGAGAAGGAGGACAAGTTGGTTGAAATTATGCTCAGGGGAGGTGAATCCCCACTGACTCGATGAAGAGTTAAAATCATTATGGAAATTATAGTTATTAGATTGGGGGCATGGGTTATATTGATTCGGATAAGACCAATCCGGCACAGTAGATTGGTTAAAGTCATGATATGCCGGGTTGGTAATATCCGAAAATGAACTCGGTGTGTAATATGGATTATTATTAAAGTTGAAAAAATTATTATTATAAGCCATATCACACAATAGAATACAAAAAAGAAAGAAAAAAACAAGCAAAGAAGCAAACAAATAAAAGGAAAAAATTCTAACTAGGTTAGGGTAGACCTATGACCTAGACGACTCCTAACTGATTAGACTGTCCATGGGAGGTTTAATGCAGACTTTGACCACAAGCTAATCAGCCAGGTCAGGGCAAGGTTGGTGGGAGATTTTCCGTCAAAGACGTTCCTTAATTAAATAACCACCAACCTTCGGGCTTTCGGCCCTCAATCCTTTCCTAAACACTGATTTGGCAGGAGTCAAATTCCAACACCTTTCCCCCTTAGGATAATCTCCTAATTGAGTCTGAGATGTCCCTAGGGCCAACGTCTACTCATTTTTAGTTAGGCTTGGGTTAGTGAGTGCTTGGAATCTAATTTTGGGCTAAGGAAGGGTGATTAAATCCCCACCTTATCTTGTTATGGGTTGGTGCCCTTAAAATCAATTTGTGCAAGTGTACAAATAAATAAGATTCACTCAAAGCGATATAAATCAACCAAGAAGTGAGTCCTATGCTAAATGCAATGCATACGTACCTTGCTCCAGCACTCTTCAACAGTAAAAATAATGAATTGAAAAGACACGTGCCTAAAATGCAAACGTCTAATCAATTTTTATCTTTTCAACAAATGTTTTACTGTTGATTATTAGCAGGCTTATGTGATGGCATATAAGAAAAAGTAAAGTTGCAGAAAACTACAATTTGCAAAGCAAGCAGCCCTGCAAAAAGAACGTTAGTAGTCCACTCCTTTTTGTCGCGTTTTCGCGGCGTTGGCCGCAGATCTGCGGCAAAGCAGAGGGCACTTGGTCTCTGCTTTCTAGAGCAGAGGCCCAAGGCCACTTATATGTTACTGCAACTTTAATTTCCTGCTTTGCTTGCCCTTAACCTGCAACAGAGAAGAAATTCGTTTAGCTCTAAAATTTTCAAAAAAAATCAGATTTCAATAAAAACAACGTTACCCTCCCCGACACGGCGCCAAAATTTGATTGAGGCAAAACCTGCACACAAAATAAAGAATTTCAGATTTAAAATGAAGATGTGCAAGTACTCAATTCTTACCGCGATAGCAAGTGGCTATGCTGGTCGTGATCCACAAGGAGAGTTTTGCGATAGAAGCGTTTACGTTTTTGTATTGAAATCTTTATGAAAACCAAACGAGAGTTCTTCTCTGTTTTTAAGTTAAAAAAAATGGAAAAGAATTATGTTAAAGTTAGAAGAAATGAGAGATGAAGAAGGTGAAAAAAATCAGAAAACGACGAAAGCGACTATGTACAAATGATTATTTACAAGGAAGTGAAAAGGATGATTTGGAAGAGGTAATGTTGGTGATTTAATTTATAGAAAAAGAAAAGAAATAAAACAATTACTCACCTTCTTTTCACCAAAAGCTTACCTTGAGTCTTTAGCTACGATGTTACCTTGAAGTGGAGGCAATCAGCGCATAGCCCATAAGATTTGAGTATTGGTCTCTTCCACATTACATCATCAAGACAATTTCAAGAATGAAACGATACAGAGAGAGACTCCATTCCATCGTCATGAGCTATCGGTGGCACTCGCAAAGGCAAGGCTCTTTCGATGCTTTTAGACTCACTTGGAAGACAATTGTACTAAAAAGAAAAGTGAAGTAGAAAAGAAGAAGAAGAAGACTAAAAGAAGTACATACAAAGAAAGAACATCGATTCGATTTCATAACAATCAAAGAAAAGAAATAAATCTTACACCGGTATCACTCCAGCTCACGCTTCATTCTTGTTCTTCGATGAAAGTCGATCTCCTCTGAATTACATAAATAAAAACTAAAATTACATGAACAAGAAAAGCAAAAACCTAAACTAAGAAATGAAAAACTAGTCTAAATCCTAACTCTGCATGGTCGTCCCCTTTTGCGTGCAAATACTGGCTTTTTATAGGCAAAACCCTAACCATCAGGATCCCGGGGAGATCGGGGGAGCAAACGCTCCCCCTAACTCCCAAGATTGCCGCGAAAACGCGGCTTGGGCCGCGTTTTCGCGTCCAGGGTGTTGCCAGGTGGCCACACCCTGTTGGTGGGTTGCCCTGGTTTCGCCCTTTGACTTTATCTGGAGTTGGTTTTTCAGTTTGAGTCCCGGATTCTGACGAAATGGCCTTGGATTCTTGGCTTTAACCGATCAATTCTGAGAGGATTCTTCTCAACCAGTTTTCAACCTCTTAATTTTGCCCTGATTTACTGAGTGCGAATTAATTCTGATTTAATTCAGAATTTTGGTGGGCTTTGGGCTCATTTCTCTTCATCTCCTTAAAGAATGGGCCTGCAAATAAATTAAGCAATTAATTAAGACAATGCAAAGTTTTATTCTAGAATAAGTATGGAAATATGATACTAAATATGCAACATTAGCGACCAATCAATGACACTGATAATGAGCTTGGGGATATTGACTCTATGCCTCGCAGAAGGCAATAGATAAGCAATGGAGCAGATCCCCGGGCGTGACTATATTCTCCCGATTTTGGCAGGAGGTTGTAAAACACTATTTTGGCTAAGACTTGAGCAGTAAGAGTGTAGCGTCTTACTTCCTCATTCCTAACCAAAGCAGGATTGTCATCGCAATGGAGCAATGTGGAAGTGGTGAGGGCAGACTCACCGTCCGGATAAACAAAGTTATGAAGATCTAGGTTGAAAATATCTTCACCCCCACAGGAGAGATGAAGAAGATGAGCAAATTCTTGGAGAGAGATGTCTATATCTTCCCCAAAACTCTAGATCGAATCTGATTAGACTCAAAAGATAGATTAGAGTAGAAATACTAAACAAGAGAGGGATAAACTGGCTCCCTAATTAAAAGATAATTTTCTAGGGAATTAGCTCGTAAAATGGGGGCTAAATTGAGGTGTTCAAAGTCATTAATTACCACACTTCGCCCAGAGCTAATAGACCTAGTGGAAGTAAGGATGTGTCTACATGAAGCATGAGAAGACACAAAAAGGATGAGTGTGAAGAGGTTTGAGGAGCTTTCCCTTTCTCAGATCGTGTCCTCTTAGACATTTTTGAGGAAAAATCAATATAGAGGCTAGATCTAAACAAGATAATCAATATGAAGGCTAGATCTACACAAAGATAGGGGAATAAAAGCAAGGAAATAGGAGGATTTAGATATGGAATTAAAACAAAATTATGAAGGATTATACCTTAAAATTCTGGAGAAATTATGGAGAAAATCTGACAAAAACCCTTGAAAACGTGAAGATCCAGGCCTGAAACAGTAGATCTAAGGAATTTTGAGAAGGATATAGGGTTTTAAAGGAGTTGGAGAGGGTTAGAGAGAGGTGTTAGGGTTTTGGAGGAGAAGAGGGAGAAGAGGAAGAAGAGGAGTCGGCGGTGGAAATGAGAAGAAAAGAGGAGTTAGGGCTTTAAATAGATCGGGTGAAAAAACTGGGTCCCCGTCGCCCGGTCGACCGGGTGGGTCGACCGGCGGAAACAGAGAGCAAATCTCTTTCAGTCGGTCAGCCGCTGCAGTCGACCGGCTACGGGTAGAAAAATTTTCTGCGTTCCAGGTAATATCGGGCGACCGGGTCGGCCGACCGGCCTATTCCAGGCCAGATCGGTGGACCGGGCCGGTCGATCGGTCATGCTGAAAACAGAATAAAAACAGTTTTTGAGTAGGGTTTTTTAATTTGATTTTTCTTTTAAGAAAAACAAGTATTTTTCTTAACAAGAATGTTGAAAATACTACTTGGCGTGAAAAACACAATACAAATTTTATAATATTCACTTATTAATTTTTATTAAATTTTTTTTTATTTTTAAATTAGGCAATAAAAGTGAGATGATGAAGCCGAATACCCTGTTAAGGGTTCTGAACTTCTCCTCGTCATTCCTCTGGATAAGAGTTGAGGCGCGCAATTGCCATCTCTATTTATTTGCCCCCAAAAAAATTGTTTTAGATAAATCTTTATTTTGACAAAATTCATATAAACAAGATCTAGACATGTGGACAAAAAAAAAATCATATGGCATAGAAACATGATAATATACTTAATCATGGCATAGGTATTAACAAAGTAGAAATGCAAGTTTACACTAACACATATCATAATAACATAAAAGTAAACTAGCAATCCTATGCATATATATAAAAGAAAAACTTTTATGTGGAGAAATTACCAAATCAAAGGCATTCTCCAAAAATGGGTGCCTCTATGATAGTGATGCAAGCGACGATGTGTTCGTTGAGCGTTGATGCATCCACCACCCGGGCACCATCTCCCCCTAAGTCTTGGAAGAGGACGACCCACCTGTATTAATTAAATTCGGTGCGTCTTTTGGTACCCAAATCTTTTTGGATCCTTTAGGGTTAGTTTCAACTCGAACCCAAACATGTTTATTTGACATGTTTAGCTTAGCATAACAAAATTTTTCCAAATGGCCTTTGCGGCCACAATGAGTGCATATATAAATTCTACCACTACCATACATGAAAGCATGTTTATATGTGTGTGCATGTTTGTGTGATTTTGAAGCATGTTGAAGATGAGTGCGTTTCCCTTGGGTTATTTCTTTGGGAAACCTAGATGCAAGTTTGTTCATGTCAAAAGCACACTTCTTTAAAGTTGAGTCCAAAACTTCAACTCGTTTTTGGATCTCTAGAAATTCATTTTTGTTGGAAGTGAAAATAGGACTTTTTCCTTTACAAGATCTTTTATAATTTTCAAAATCCTTTTTCATTCTTTCAAAAGAATTTTCTAAATCATTTTTCTCTTTTAAAACATGTTCAAATTTAATTTTCAAGAATCATTTTCCTTTTTTAATTTCTTATTTTGAGATTTTGAAATCTCATATCTATGTTGTAATTCTTCAAAAATTTGTGCAAGCTCATCCATAGTTAATTCATCCTCTTCTAAAGAGTTTTCAAGGCATACCTTGGTAGCATCCTCGCCATGTGCCATGAAGTACATGTTGGCAGTGTCGATCTCCTCTTCGGATTCCGACTCCGAGTCATCCCATGTGGCCACCATAGCCTTTTTCTTCTTTTGCCCGTTCTTGGAGGTAGTGGCTTGTAGAGCGGGGCAATCGGCGATAAGGTGTCCCGTCTTCTTGCAATGGAAGCAAGGACCTGGTTCTTCTCTCTTTCTTTCATATCTTCCTTGAGGTTTCCCTCTTCAGAAGTTGCTTTGTCTCCCCTTCTTGTAGAACATTTTGCCCACCTTCCTTATGAGCATGGTGATTGGAAGGGGAAGTATAGTGTGGAGTTGCACAAATATTCAACAAAAGAGAGAAGGTTTAGAGTCAACCTTAGGTGCTTGATCACTCCACAATGTATTTATAAAGATTAATGTACTCCTTTCCTTAATCACCATAGTAGCACAAGCTATACGGGTCGAATCCTCAGGGAGAGCTTGCGATGGAAGCGTTACGGTTCGGTGTTGAAGAAAGTAAACGAAAGTTCTTCTTTGTCTTAAAAGAATGAAAAAATCATGGAAAAAGAAATGAAAGACTTGGTGGATTTGTGCATGATGGAAATAAAAGGAAAAGAAATCAAAAAGGAGATTTGCTTTGGAAATAAAACTAAAAGAAAGAGAACTTTGTAGAAGACTTTAAGATGGAAGAAAACCATGACTAGCTAACCTTACTAATTTGCTAAACTTACTAAACTCCGTGATGGTGATGCGTGCCTCATGTTGATTCATCGGCAAAGATTTGTCTTGCGTGTTGGTCTAGTTGCTTTCCCACTTGGATGACGGGTGATCATTCTTGGACTTGTCTTGTAGCCTCATAGATGTCATAGGCCTTCAAGATAGAATTTCAATAATGGAATCAAAAGAGCGACACTCAAGGGATGCTAAGGAAGAAGATACAACATTCATTAATGGAAGTAAAGAAGTTGTACAACAAATAGCATATGTTTGGTGATCCATCTCCATATTCCATCAAGGCACTTGTTCTTAAGACAAGGCTCTAAATGAGGCACACATGAATCATATGGAATTACAACAAGAACTTGCCAAGCATGAAAGTAACCCATCGGGGATGAAAAAGACCATACAACTTGCAAGATTAAAGATAGCAATCACCCATGAGTTAGTAGTTAGCAAAGTTAGTGGTTAGCTAGTTATGTTAGAAGAAGTTAGCTACTAGCCATTACAAGAAAAGAAAAGCAAAGCATGAATAAAAGTGCAAGGAAAGTAAAGCTAGAATTAAAGAAAGCAAGTAAACACTAGAAAATGCAATAGAGAAGAAAAGAGAATGGATTAATCCTTACTTCACAAGTTGTCACCCCTTGGTTTACACAAGCTTTCTCTCTCTTACAATCTCTCTCTTATGCAGAATTTCTAGGGAGGAAGAAGAAGACCTAGAGCACTAAAATCCTAGAGAAAAACCTACAAAAATACAAAGCTCTATCCTCCAATCTCTCCTCTCTCCTCCTCTTCTCTGCGAAGGCCCTGGTGGTGTATTTATAGCCTCAGAGAGAAGTATCTGGAACCCAGGTTGTTGGAGAGAATCTCGGGCCTCAACGGCCTTGTAACTGCCGCAGATCTGTGGCAAAAGCCGTGGATCTGCGGCAGAATCTTGGCCGTTGAGGCCAAGATTTCTGTTGCGCGTTTGTTACGAGTTTGTTAGCCACGTGGACCTTCTGGAAGTCTGAGCTGGCACATAGAATTCTCCAGATCCTGGCCTCAACCTTGGGCTCTCTTTTGGGCTTTGAATTAATCTCCTTTAATTCTTGATAATTAAAGGGATTTTGGGTCTTTTCTCAATTAGAATATGGACCTGCAAAAATAGAGAGAAAAGGATTAAAAATCACATTTTTATTTGCAATATGCATGGTATGGATGTGGTAAAATATGCAAAAATGAATAACAATCACACCCCCATACCTAGCTTTTGCTCGTCCTCGAGCAAAAAAGAAAGAAAAAGAAAATCCTAACTAGATTATTACCCCACTTTCGTAGGTGACACGATTGCACTGAGCACGTGCAACAAGCCGTTAAACCTCTAGGTTACCCTAGAGGAGGAGTGTTGTCTCCTGAGGGTTTTCAGTGGATTGCACCCACAAAATCCATAAAGAAAAATAAAAGGGTTAGTGAAAATTTTGATCCATGTTTTAAAGATTCTCACTTAAGTTTTAGGTTTCAGGTTACCCTAAACTTGTCATTCCTTTTATAAGCGTCTATTTAGAGTTTTGTTTTCATCTTAGGTTAAGTTTTTAGGGAAAAGATCAAAAACCGGATTTTGCATCACTCCTAGATATATACATCTATAAATATGAAGGATCTTTCTTAGACTAAGTTCATTTATTTACTAATATATATAACATTTTTTTTATTTATATATACAATATATTTTTTTATTTATTTTTTCTTAGCATCCTTAGGCTTTCTAGTTTACCCTTGTAATGAGTCTCTTACCGATGACTCCCAAACCAGACGGTCTTAGGGCACCAGATGAGAAAACATCCCTCGGGTTTGATGACTCGAGTAAAAAAGGCCACGAAGGAATTTAAGGACTTAACCACCTTTAGGCGTGATTGGCAATGCTTCTTGAGGCACGACTAACCAGCTTAATCAGTGACTAAGTAATTATTATTTATTTATATACATATTTTTTTTCTATTTTTTTATTATATATATGTAAATAAAGTCACAAAGTCTTTGATTAATCCTTCAATATATTTAATGTATATATCCTAAAAAAGAATAAAATCTAGTAATTTTTCTAATTCTTTATTACTTAACCTAAAAATCTAACAAAACTCCTCTTTTCGACTTATAATTAGAAATCTTAGTTTAGAGCTTCCTTAATCCCTAAAGTTAAGTTTGATTCTTTAAACATGGATCAAGAATTTCCTTTTTTTTAATTTTTTTCTTTTTTATTTTTCTAAAAGAAAAAGTAAAATCTAAAAGAAAATAGAAAATCTACTAAGAAAGATAAAATCTAAAAAGAAAATAAAAACCTAAAAAGAAAATGAAAATCCTAAAAATAAAAATAAAAAACCTAAAAAGAAAATGAAAAATCCTAGGTTAGAATCTACCCCCCATACCTATCTCATACATTGTCCCCAATGTATGCAAGATGAAATGATGCATGAAATAGGTAAAGGTGTGAAGCTACTCCCTCCGTCGCTTTGGACCAGCAGTGGTGTTAGGTCCAGCGGACTGTGATCGTCTCAGCGCACCCTCGATACTATCCAACCTAGAGGATTGCTCCGCTACCTTCTTCCTAAGACGAACCTGCCCCCGAAAGATCTTCTTCATGCCCCGCCAGATGGTGGACATGAAGGCACGTGAATCAGATGGGGGATCCTGCCTCCAAAATTGCGGCTCATCTTCTTCCTCTAAGCTTTCCTCCGAAGAGGACTCCACTGGAATATCTTCGGGTTGGACACTAGGTGTCCAAATCGCGTGCAAACAACTGTTATACGAACTGGTGGGTCTCTCTGTAGTAATAAACACTCGGTCAAAAGAATCAAAGATATCGTCTGGTAGGAAGGTCCTACACAGACGAGTAATCAGGATGGGATGGGAATATTTGGCACCCCGAGTGCGGGAGGAATTGGCAAGGATTGCGTGGAAGATGGCTTTATTTAAACAGACCGTGTGTTGTCGAGTCATCAAATCATGAATTATTTGCAACACTGGTCTGTTAAAGGATGTGACATGTTCAAGCCCTAAAATGTTGCGTTGGATCCAACGTCCAACGCAGTACACATTTTGAAAGGTGGTGTTGGCTTTGAGCCCACGGTCCTGCTCTGTGCAGCGAGCCCCCATGATTGTAATGTAGTCTATCAGTGGTAGGGGGTCGCTATGATGGGGGTGACTTGGGACATGAGTAATTTCCTCAAGGAGAGGAATTGTGATAAAGATGTTCCCTAACGGCATATGGACTACAAATTGGTATGTCTCATAACTAAAAGATGCATGATCTAGTGCATTATAGAATGTAGTGACTAGGTCAGGGCAGCAATATGCATCATTTTCACTTTTATCATATACCAAAGAATACCAATTCCAAGCATGTAATCGATCAACAAATATGTGTCCATATACCCATGATCATTCAGAATTTTTGAAAAATCTTTTTCCACAAACAGTTTGGGGCTATGTGTAATAGTGTAAATTAAAGCAATGGATCTAAAGAGGAAAGATCAAACCGCCCCCGGAGTTCGTGGGGGGAAATCCAAAGTCGGGTGTGCAGAGGGCACAGGAAGAAGAATTCGGTTGATCGTGCACTAGATCGGCCACCAATGGAAAATTTCGATCGGCCAGAAATTTTTCGGCGCTCCAACTGCTGCAGGATAGCCGCAAATTTGCGGCAAAAGTAGCAGAATTGCGGCAGGAATGAGAAATCTGGGGAAGAGAAAAATTTGTAGGGGTTGGCGCTTGCAGCAGGGTTTCAGATCTGGGAGTGAGTTGCGTTTGAGGGAGGAGGGATAGATGAAGAGAATATTTATAGGAGAGGGAAGTAGAATGAGTTTTCCAACTTTAACCCTAGGTTAAAAGTGAATTTACAAGCCTAGGGATATGGAATTTTGAAAAATGAGTTTGACCCTAGGGAAGAGATGTAAAGACCTAGGAATTTTGAATTTGAAAAGTTGTGAAACTCCTTTAAGCACATAAGTCCCTCATTTTTTTATTATTATTATATATATATATTTAATTTTATTTACAAAGTGTACAAAAGAATTATTTACAAAAAATATTTACAAGTGTGACCCTCACCTAGGCTTTTCTTTGGTCTTTTCCCCCTGGCCCGTTTCCCATCATTCCAGTGTGTTTGTTTGCGCGGGATCAGTTGGGAAACGTATTGAATTATTTTCTTAGCCCTAGGTGTTTCCAGATTCAATTATTTGTTGTCATTCATGCTCATTCCACCACATTATTCACTAAAAAATTCCTTGTCACCACTTTCACTCTGAATCTCATTACTTCCAATGTTAAGAAATTTCAGCTCCTCTCCATACAATTCTTCAAAATTCAGGTCAACATTTTCCTTAGGAAGTGTACAATCAGTTAACCTACCCCGAGTTGGCTCATCCAGACACATGAGCTCATCAGCGAAAAGGTCTTCAAAGGATATGTCAATTGGAGGTTCTTGAACTATATCCTCGTGGGATACAGTCACAGTTGGCTCAGTGAAAGTGAAAATATCCAAGTCAACTTTCCCCTTTTGAAAGGGTACTCGGATAACAGGATTTTCCACTTCAAAAGAATCACAAACTGGTGACTCATCTTTCCCTATTTCCTCACAATTGTCTCTAATAAAGCTGACCTCAAATGTTTGATCTTTTGTTTTATGAGGCTGTGTGTGGAAGACATTCATTTCACGAGTCATGTCACCAAAGGTTAACCTCATTGATCCATTCCGGCAATTGATGATGGCATTTGCTGTAGCCAGGAATGGTCGTCCCAAAATGACAGGAGTTTGAGCCCTTTGATTGGAATTAGACACAGGTTGTGTCTCAAGGACTACAAAATCTACAGGGTATATGAACTCTCCAACTTTGACAAGGACATTGTGAATTTCCCCCTTGGGTTTCTTGACAGAACGATCAGCCAATTGTATGGTCATTTGGGTAGGGAGAAGATCGCCTAACCCTAATTATTGGTACACAGAAAAAGGTAGGAGATTGATGCTGGCCCCTAAATCAAGCAGTGCCCTATTGATGGTAGTCTGTCCTATGATGCATGAAATGCTGGGGCTCCCTGGGTCTTTGTATTTAACAGGAGTTGGACCAGTAAGCAACTCGTTAATGGTTAATGCTAGGAAGACTTTCTTAGGGACTTGTGTTTTCCTCTTCTTGGTGCACATTTCCTTTAAGAATTTGGCATATGATGACACTTGTTGTATGGCATCAAGAAGAGGGACATTGATTTGGACCTTATTGAACATTTCTTTTATCTTCTCCATGTGAGCATTTGACTTGTGATTTGTAAGCCTATTTGAAAATGGTACACTAGGCTTATAAGGTTGCTCATCTTCTTTTTCTTTACCCTTGGCTTTTGATGTGGATGGCTCTGTACTAGAAGATGGTTTGTCAGAAGCTGGTTGCATTGGGACAGTAAGTTTTGGGTTTGGTACTGGATAGGATGAGTGACTAGAAACCTTATTGTCTATCTATTTTCCAGATCTCAGGGTATGAATAGCATGACAATGACTTGGGCCCGTGTCTTCCACTTCATGCAAAGGGAAGTGATGTTTGGGATTTGGCAATGGCTGGCTTGGAAGTATACCTTTTTGTCTCTCATTTACAGAATTAGCCAATTGCCCAATTTGGACCTGAACTTTATTCATATCCTGTTGATAGTTCTTTGTAAAGGTTTCTAACATTTTCCTCAACTCTGATATTTCGGAATCATTCTGGGGTGGATATTGATAATATGGAGACTGGAAATGTGTTTGGTAGTATGGTGGGTTCTGAAAAGATTGTGATTGTGGTGGACTTTGAGATGGATGAACATTCTGTGAATTATGATTGAAACTGGGTGGGTGAGACTGAGCATTATAAGGATGTGGAAATGGTGGCCTATGATGCTCAGGACCAGACTGACTCCACGAAAAATTTGGATGGTTTCGCCATCCCGAATTGTATGTGTTAGAGTATGGATTGTGAGGGGGTCTGGTAAATGCTGCATTCGTGTTCTCCTGATATGATTGGGGCTGATACAATGGACACTCCTCAAAGACATGGTTGAGATCATGACAGTAAGTGCAACCCGGTTTGATCAGAGGTGATGGGTTGACCTGATTGACCACAGAATTTCCCCTTGACTCAAGCAGTTCTATCCTCTTCATCAATTGTGTGATCTTGGCTTCCGCAGTTATAGAGGATTCTATGGAGTGCATACCAGTTCTGGAAGTGGTGGAAGTGGGTTTATCTGGGCATGACTCCCACTGAATGGTTTTCTCAGCTAGGCTTCAAAGAGATCCCACCCCTGATTCTCATCTTTCTTCAAAAATTCCCCTTGGCACATGGATTCAAGGAGTGTTTTCGTTTGATAATCTAGACCGTCATAGATAATCTGGCACTGACGCCATTTTTCTATGTCGTGATGAGGACATAGGGCTAGAAGGTTTTTGAAACGCTCAAAATATTTCCAGAACGGTTCGTGTGATTCCTGCTTGAATTGCATGATATTCTTTTGCATGAGGGCTGTTTTGTGGATGGGATAAAATTTCTTAAGAAAGACTTTTACAAAATCATCCCAAGAAGATATGGAACTGACGGGAAGATTGTAAAGCCATTTCTTAGCTAAATCCTTAAGTGCAAAAGGTATGAACCTTAACCTAACAGCATCCTCGGTCAGTGGGAAAATTCTCATCATTACACATACTTCTTCAAACTCTCGAATGAAGAGGTACGCGTCCTCAGACTCTAGACCATGAAATCGGGGAAGTGTATTAATGAATTGCGGTTTCAGCTCGAAGTGATTTCCATTGGGTTCAGGGAGAAGAATGCATGATGGCAAGGAGGTGCGAATCAGATAGAATCGATCTTGAAGTGAAACGTTGTTTTCTATTGTGTCAAGTGGTTGTGTAAGTGCAAGTGTAGAAAGTCTAACAAGTCTCTCAGAATTTGGATCACGGAACCACTCTTGCATATATAGTCACAAACAACGTGCACCGATCACACCAGCGAAAAACAAAAGATGAAAATAACAAACAATAAAAGAAAAATCAATCCAAGCTATCTAGGATTCCTGGACCTAGACGACTCCTAACAGATTAGATTGTCCACGGGAGGTTTAGTGTAGACTTTGACCACAAGCTAATCAGCCAGGTAAGGGCAAGGTTGTTGGGAGGTTTTCCGTTAAAGACGTTCCTTAATTAAGTAACCACCAACCTTCGGGCTTTCGGCCCTCAATCCCTTTTCTAGACACTGATTTTATAAAAGTCAATTTCCAACACTTTTCCCCCTTAGAATAATCTCCTAAGTGAGTCCGAATGTCCCTAGGGCCAACGTCTATCAAATTTTATTACAAGCTTGGGATTGTGAGTGCTTGGAAAATGATTTTCGGGCTAAGGAAAGGGTGATGAAATCCCCCACCTTATCTTATTTATGGGTGATGCCCTTAAAATCAGTTTGGTGCAAGTGTACAGTTATAAGCAGACAAGGTTCACTCAAAGCAATTAAAATCAAACAAGGAGTGAGTCCTATTCAATATGCAATGCACACGTACCTTGCATCCAGCACTCTTCAACAGTAAAGTAAAAGAATTGAAAAGACACGTGCCTAGAAATGCAAATGTCTAATCAATTTTTAACTTTGCAACAAATTTTTTACTGTTGATTATTAGCAGATATAAGGTGAAGCATACAAGAATTTAAGTATTGCAGCAGCTGTATTTTGCAGAGCAAGCAGCCCTGCAGAAGTTAGGTCAGTAGTTAACTCCTCCTTGCCGCAAATCGGCGGCTTTTGCCGTGGAATTGCGGCAATTCAGAGGACTTCTGGTTTCTGCTTTCAAGAGCAGAAGCCCAGAGCCACTTATATGTTACTGCAATGCAAATTTTCCTAGTTTCTTCACCTGTAACCTGCAACAGAGAAGAAGATTCGTTTAGTTCTTCACTTGAAATCAAAAACCGTTGCTCTCCCCGGCAACAGCGCCAAAATTTTGATTAGGGAAAAGGAGTGTGAAGTATATGCACATATATTCAACAAAAGAGAGAAGGTTTAGAGTCAACCTTAGGTGCTTGATCACTCCACAATGTATTTATAAAGATTAATGTACTCCTTTCCTTAATCACCGTAGTAGCACAAGCTATACGGATCGAATCCTCAGGGAGAGCTTGCGATGGAAGCGTTACGGTTCGGTGTTGAAGAAATTAAACGAAAGTTCTTCTTTGTCTTAAAAGAATGAAAAAATCATGGAAAAAGAAATGAAAGACTTGGTGGATTTGTGCATGATGGAAATAAAAGGAAAATAAATCAAAAAGGAGATTTGCTTTGGAAATAAAACTAAAAGAAAGAGAACTTTGTAGAAGACTTTAAGATGGAAGAAAACCATAACTAGCTAACCTTACTAATTTGCTAAACTTACTAAACTCCGTGATGGTGATGCGTGCCTCATGTTGATTTATCGGCAAAGATTTGTCTTGCGTGTTGGTCTAGTTGCTTTCCCACTTGGATGACGGGTGATCATTCTTGGACTTGTCTTGTAGCCTCATAGATGTCATAGGCCTTCAAGATAGAATTTCAATAATGAAATCAAAAGAGCGACACTCAAGGGATGCTAAGGAAGAAGATACAACATTCATTAATGGAAGTAAAGAAGTTGTACAACAAATAGCATATGTTTGGTGATCCATCTCCATATTCCATCAAGGCACTTGTTCTTAAGACAAGGCTCTAAATGAGGCACACATGAATCATATGGAATTACAACAAGAACTTGCCAAGCATGAAAGTAACCCATCGGGGATGAAAAAGACCATACAACTTGCAAGATTAAAGATAGCAATCACCCATGAGTTAGTAGTTAGCAAAGTTAGTGGTTAGCTAGTTATGTTAGAAGAAGTAATCTACTAGCCATTACAAGAAAAGAAAAGCAAAGAATGAATAAAAGTACAAGGAAAGTAAAGCTAGAATTAAAGAAAGCAAGTAAACACTAGAAAATGCAATAGAGAAGAAAAGAGAATGGATTAATCCTTACTTCACAAGTTGTCACCCCTTGGTTTACACAAGCTTTCTCTCTCTTACAATCTCTCTCTTATGCAGAATTTCTAGGGAGAAAGAAGAAGACCTAGAGCACTAAAATCCTAGAGAAAAACCTACAAAAATACAAAGCTCTATCCTCCAATCTCTCCTCTTTCCTCCTCTTCTCTGCGAAGGCCCTGGTGGTGTATTTATAGCCTCAGAGAGAAGTATCTGGAACCCAGGTTGTTGGAGAGAATCTCGGGCCTCAACGGCCTTGTAACTGCCGCAGATCTGCGGCAAAAGCCGTGGATCTGCGGCAGAATCTTGGCCGTTGAGGCCAAGATTTCTGTTGCGCGTTTGTTACGAGTTTGTTAGCCACGTGGACCTTCTGGAAGTCTGAGCTGGCGCATAGAATTCTCCAGATCCTGGGCTCAACCTTGGGCTCTCTTTTGGGCTTTGAATTAATCTCCTTTAATTCTTGATAATTAAAGGGATTTTGGGCCTTTTCTCAATTAGAATATGGGCCTGCAAAAATAGAGAGAAAAGGATTAAAAATCACATTTTTATTTGCAATATGCATGGTATGGATGTGGTAAAATATGCAAAAATGAATAACAATCACATGGCAAAGTCTTCATCGTACTCCTCCGATGAATCTTCCTCATCATGGGTGGATGGAGCGGCTTTGAAAGCAAGGGCTTTCTTCTTTGGTGCCTCCCTTTCTTCTCTAACTTTCATCTCCATCTCATGTGTTTTGAGATTGCTGATGAAGCCGGAGAAGTCCATCTCCTCCCTATCGTTGAGCTCCTTGAGGGTGGTTGCCTTTACTTCGCAAGATTTGGGAAGAGCTCGAATGACCTTCCGAATCTTTTGGTCATTATCAATCGTGTCACTTAAAGAAGATAAAACATTAGTTATTTTGGTGAAACGGGTGAGCATATCATCAATGCATTCATTTTCAAGCATGTTAAAATTCTCATATTGAGAACGAAGCAAGTCAATTTGGATCTCTTGACTTGGGACGTTCCCTCATGAGTCACAATTAGCACATTCCAAACTTCAAATTCCGATTTACAATTTATGATGCGTGAGAGGTCATCTTCATTTAGAGCTTGGGTTAATGCATATTGGGCTCTAGCATTTGCCTCATAGTCCTTAGTGGTATCTTCGGACCATGATCTCTCATCGGTGAGAGGTTCTATAAATTCTTTAGTGATGGCCCTAGCAACTCTAACTCCTAGGGATTTAATAAAGAGGTTCATTTTGACCTTCCAAATGGGGAAGTTCAAACCATCAAATTTAGGTGGGGACTTGATGCTAGAAAAATCAACAGAAGCCATGAATATGAATAAGATGCACAACAATTAGAAATGCACAAATAGATAAAGCCAAAATATGTGGATCTCCCTAAGGTGGTTAAACCGAATGCAAGGGTTAGGCTCTGATACCAATTGAAATCACCTAGAGGGGGGGTGAATAGGTGATGGCTATACTAATGGACAAATATTGCGGATTTAAAAACTATTTAAACAATAAGCACAATTAAAAGAACTTGTTAGTAAATAGGCAATTAATAGAACAAGTAAAAGAGAGAGATAGAGTTTAGAGAAAAGTGGACAATCGCAAACACAAAGATTTTTTCAAGGTTCGAGCCACGCTCTACGTCCCCGCCTTCAACACACGAAGGATTTCCACTATTGGTGATCCCACCGGATCGTCAATACAAGGACACACTTGTCCTATCTCTCGCGGTGCCGCAACACCAACTTGGAGCACACTAGCTCGCTTGAGGCCGATGCCTCTACAACTTCTCACAATATAGAATGGTGATCGAACACTTGATCACAAACAAAGATGCTCATTTGCACAACCCTATAACCAAGATGAGGAGATGATACTTTGGGATTGTGTAGTGCACAAAGACTAGAGAGAAGTAGAGGATTGCTTCAAGAAAAGGGTTGAAAATTTTGGCTCAATTGAAAATCATTTACTAAAGGCTAAGCTTTTGAAAACTTTGATTTTTGCTTGTAAATCTTGTGTCAATGGTTGAAGAAACCTCCCACTATTTATAGGGGATGAAAAATGACTTACAAAGGTCAAGAGAGTCGTTGGGGAGAAACCCAACACAAAACTGGTCAGAAAAATATAGCTGTTGGAGTCTGTCAGAACTTTTTGACTGAAGACGGTCGACCGGGCCGGTCGACCGTTGAGAAGCCGGTCGACCGGGACGATCGACCGCAGTCCAACCAGAGAGTAAGTCTCTCTGTCGGTCGACCGGGGAAAAACAGAGAGCATGTATTTGCTCCCGGTAGGCCGTCTCGGTCGACCGAAATCCGGACATGCACAGTGTGCATGTCGGTCGACCGACCGGGTCGACCAGACTAAGCCAAAAACTGTTTTTCCCAGGCTATTTTAAAGAAGGAAATTTTTGGTTAAATTCTTTGGATTTGGGAATATACAAAATGAAGTTCTAGACTTATAAATACCAGAGTGTGATCATAGATCAACGCTAAAAATGTTTGAACTTAATTTTGATAGAAATCCGTTTTCCAAACAAAAACTGTTTTTCCAAAAACTTGTTTTTCCAAATGATTTTTCCAAACTTTGATTTTCCAAAGCTAGGTTAGAAATCTTGATATGAAAATTGGTTGGTAGGCATGAAGCAATATGAAAAGTGTGTGTGTGACAATCCCAAAATAATCTACCTCTATCATCTAGGTTTTGACAAAATGAACTAAAAATCTTAACTAAAATAAAAATACAAATCTTGAATTTGTCTTCAATCTTGTTTGATCCTGGAGCTCTCCTATGTGCTTGGCTCTGGGATCCAAATCTTTGCGGCTTCCAAAAGTGTGAGTCTTGTGTTGGAGCTGTCAACCAAACTAGGATTTTTAACCTGAAACTCATTTAAACAAATTATTAAAACATAACTAAATATGGTTTGTTATCATCAAAATGTCGGGCTAATGGCCTTTGGGCCAACACTGTTTGGACTGATTGCAAAAATAGAGACTGAATACAGGTCTTGTAGATTTGAAGGTCATGTTGCCATGGAGATGCGGATCTCATCTGAAGTAGAAACGTGACTCTTATTTTTTGGAGAGACACGAACATCCAAGTGGAGACGTAGCTTTCACTTAGAACAGAGACGCAACTCTCTTGTTTTGTCAAGGCACGAATTTCCTTCAAAGTGAAGATGCACCTTTCACTTGATGTAGAAATGCGGCTCTAAGCATTATAAACACGAATCCTGATTTAAAGTAGAGACACAACTCTTTTTTGGAACAGAGACGCATCTTTCTTCTTTTGCAGAGACGTGAGCTAGAGAATACTGAATAGACACAGTCTTCGAAGTGGAGACGCAGCTCTCACTTTGTTGAAGTGACGCAGACTTCAAAGAGGAGACACGGATTTCTCTTTGCTGAAGAGACGCGGCTCTATTAAACGCAAGACTCGCGTTCTGGGTGTGTTGCCATGTGTCTGGTGGAACTGAAGAGACGTTGTTCTCTTTAAATGCAAGATCTGAGTTCTGGGCGCACTGCCACGCGTCGGGTGATGATCGGTCTTGAGATACAGGCCGTCTATCCTGACCGATCACCACGTCTATAAAAGACAACAGTCTTTCAAGAGTCATCATTAGACTCTTTCTTCTTCGTTGAACTTTGCATCTAGAGTTTTAAGAACTTAGAAAAGCTTCAAGCTTTGTTCTCTTTGTCTCCATCTTCCCTAAAGAATTTACGATCAAAATGGCCCCAAAGACCAAGCCTGTGGCTTCTTTCTCGAGCGCTGTCACTCCAGAGGTTAGTTCCTCCATGCAAGAGCCCCCATTTTAGGTAATAAGACCAACTGAATCGGCTTTCATCATTAAAGAACTCAATGAGTTATCTTAACTCTTAAACTTCTTCTGGAGTTAAACTGCCAACGCGAGGCTCATGCTTGCTTTTGATTTGCAGACACAACTTTTGCAGTAGTAGGCAAGACGCGGGTTTGATCACCTCCGTGTCTTCGCTTCATCGACTTGAGTTTGCATCTGTTTGTTGAACATGGGTTTCACTGAGCCTTGTGTTTATCCCACACTTAGAAAATTTACTAAGTGGTAGAATTCAGATGCGGACTTCAAGTGAACCTCGCGTCTCTGAGGTTAGACGCAGGTCTCACTGAGCTTCGCGTCCCAGTCATTAGATGCGATTCTGAGGTAAACCTTGCGTCTGAGCTTCAACACTTTGACAATTTTAAGATTACTGACTGTTGTGTTGTCTTTTTTGTAGTGCGGTACTCTTCAAACCCTCTGTTCAAAAATGTCACTTTGGACATGTAGGTGTTGGCTCAGAGGCCCTTCACTCTAGTTTTGATGTTGATTAACTCATGTAGTTATAGTTTACTAATAATCTTGTGATATTTAGTTTCAGATATTTGATCAAGATATTAGTAAGTGATTAGCTCCAACAAAAGTGTTTTGGATCTTTCACATATTGATTCAAGAGCTCGAGCGTCAAGATCGCATCTAGTACTTGGTTGGAGTCAAGCTCGGTGGATCGCGTTTGGATCGAGTCTACTTGGAGAAGGAGTTCTACAAGAAGACCTCGATTTGTGTTTAGTATGTTTAGATCATTGTAAAGATTAGATAGTGTTGATATGCTCAAGTTCACATACACACAGAAGTTTTAAAGTTTATTGATTTTTGGTTTTTCGGTTTAACCGATTTTGGATTTCATGTCTAAAATATAGATATAATATCTTTATATGTATATTAGATTCTATCCATATACAGTATGCTTCAAATTTATTTCAATATCATGTTTTTGTATTTATACATGTTTTGGAAAAATTGGATTTCCATTCAAAGTTTGGTTTTTGGAAAATACCGATTTTGGTTTAAAGCCTATTTTCAATATCACAAAAATGGTTCAAATTGTTTATAATATGTGTTGAATTTTAGTCACACATATTTGTATTTCAAAGATCTAATGAGGACTTATTTTTATGGAATTTATGTATATTTTATGGGATTTTTAGAAGGTAAAAATCCAAGTTTTAATCCCTATATAAGCTGGAACTAGCCTTCTGCCGGTCGACCGGACGGTCGACCGCTGCAGAAGTCAGTCGACCGGTCCGGTCGACCGACATGCATAAACGTGCATGACAACTTGGGCTGGCAGGCGGTCGATCGTCCAGAGAACTCTGCTCTCTAGAAATGCCCCGGTCGACCGGGCGGTCGACCGGCAGAGAGCTGCTGCTCTCTGTTTTTAGGCCCGGTCGACCGGGCGGTCGACCGAAAGGTCATTTCTGTCCTTTCCTGCTGCAACGGGCAGATTTCTTGGAGGGTTATAAATAGCCCCCTCCTTGGCTGATTTCACTAAGTTTTTCAAGAGCAAAATTTTCTATCTTTCAGCAAGTTTCTAAAAGAGTTTTTGTGCCAAAAGATTTATTCTTTATTTGTTTTTAAAGTGTTGGAAAATTCAAGGAAAAAAAGAGTCCTTTGGGAATTGTTTTTTGGTCTTGATTTCTATATCTATTTGGAGACTTTCCTAAGTGTTTTTCTTTGTTCCAAACACTTTATTTTCTCACACTTGAGCTATCTATCTATCCTATCTATTAGGATCTAGTTTTTATGAGAAAATTTGGTTTGTGGTTGTTGATACCACCAAGTGTTGTAACCTTCCTTGTATTTGTTGGTATCCCTCTAGTGAAAGGTGATTGTAGAGGTTGTGTTGAGGTGATTGTGGAGGTTATGTTGATATCCCTCTAGTGAAAGGTGATTGTGGAGGTTGAGTTTAGTTTGGTTGGAATTCCTCTAAGTGTAGAGGTAATCGTGGAGTTGTGGCTTTGAACCTTATCCCTCTTGTGTGAGGTTGATTGTTGTTTGGCTTAGTGCCCACCCTCTAAGTGTAGAGGTGATAGTTGTTGTGCCTTGCCTCTTGTGTAGAGGCTGTATTGTTCGAGAGAGGAGTTGTGTACTCCCAGTTTGTATTACCCAAAACCTTAGTGGAGGTTCCCTGTGTGGGAAGTCCTGTGTGGACGATATAGTGAAAATCCTTCTGTGTGAAGGCGGGACGTAGAGCAGTGGATCGAACCTTGAAACATATCTTTTTATTTGCGATTGATCCACTATCTCTTAACTCTCTCTCTCTCTCTCTCTTATTGTGCATTGCATCATATTGGTCATATCAAATATATGCTTGGGTTTGATTGTGTGCCATACCTGTGTTAAACCAAGAGAGCTTTACATAGCACCTCAACTATTATTTAGAGGAATTTAGAGGAGATAGTCCAGAGCCCTTACACTCTTTGGTTACACTAAGAGTGTTGCAATTTGTTTTTAATTCTGCATTATTTATCATTAGAGTCTTACACCTATTCACCCCCTCTAGGTGTACTTTCAATTGGTATCAGAGCCTAGCTCATGATATTAGGTTTAACCACCTAGGAGTGAGATGTTGGTTTGCTAATCGAGTATTTGCATTTGCACACTTATTTGTTTACACACACTCATGGATTACCTTACCCCTCCCATGTTTGATGTTTTTAACATCAATATGTGAAAGTTTAAGATGAGTATGTATCTCAAGACCCTAAGAATGCATGTTTACCTTGCCGCTACCAAGATATCTTATCTTGGTAACAGCAAGCATATAGAGGCCAATGCACAAGCCCTTGAGGCACTTAGGAGCACTCTAAACAAAGAATATCTTTCCATGGTTTGTCATTGTGATTCTGCCTTTGCAGTGTGGAATACCTTGACCTCTTCAAAGCTTCAAACTCCAACCATTGTGGAGGAAGAATCTAGTGGAGAGAATCCGAACAAACTTGCTACATAGTCCAAGGGAATAACTCCATTGAGGTAAACTCGGACACCCATCTAGATGATTGTGCTAGTTCTTCTTGTAGTGATGATTATGTTAATGTCGATGCATTAAATGAAGAACTATCTCTTGTTTGTGAAAACCTATTAGAAAATACCAACTCTTGAAAAAGAAAACCTTTAAATTAAATAAAGAAAATAATGTTTTCAAAACTTAACATGGCTTTGCAAGAAAGAGATGAGATTTCAAATGATAGGGACTCATTGAAATCCCAACTTGATCTTGCCTTAAATGAAAACAAAATCTTAAAAGGTAAAAATGATTGTGATGAAGTTTTGAAGAAAAATGAAGTTCTATCTTCAATACGTGTTTTTGTTTTAAAAGAAAATGATTCTTTAAAAAATAAATTATTTCTATTTCAAAAGAATTGGATTTAATTTCTAATGAAAATAAATTTTGAAAAATGATTTGTCTTTAGGTGTTTGCCATGCTAGTGTAGCCTCACCTTCTAGTATACCTATTGCATGCTCCACCTCTTCTTCTACTATTGAAAATGATATAACCATGTTAAAGAAGAGTGTTGATTGTTTGGGCTCCACTTTGAGCCAATGTGCCATGAACCACGCACGTTTGGAATTTATGTTTCGAAAGAAACAAGCTCCACATATGCATGCACAACATACACGGCATACACATGTTTATCATGCTCACTCACATGATTCAAAGTATGCTCATGTGTACACTTGTACACATTGTGGACGTAAGGGCCACCTTGTAAAGTTTTGTTATGATAGAGTACATAATGTAAATTTTGTAAATAAATTTGTTTGGGTTAGGAAAGGTGCTAACCCCCATGGACCCAATAGAGTATGGGTACAAAAATTCACTCCTATTTTATTTGATGTAGGCGTGAGCTCTCCATGACGTGAGAGGTGTTGGTGCCTTGAGCTGAATGCGTTCCGAGCTATATGGTGACACTTTTGGATGCATCACTTTCAAAGGGAGTTTGATGGGAGGACCACCATGATTTGGAGATCTAGAGATAAGCCTTATTGATTTTGGTAACTATCTCTAATTCCTTGTTTACGTTTACATGCTTTTAAATTATTGATTTTTAGCATGTCATTTTTAATGATTATTATGTTAAATGCCATGTTAATTAGAATTGAAATATGCATGATTAGTATTTGAGATACACCCATGTTTAAATGGACTATTATTTTTGTGTTCTCACTTAGTTTTAACTATTGTGTATATCTGATAGGTAGTAAAAAGTGCATATTTATCAATACATTTACTATCACATTTTCATATTTATTCCTATAATTTTGCACATTTACTAATATTTTATTTATTGTGTGCAGGCCTTGAGTAATTAATTAAATAAAGAATAAAGCCTTAAAAGAAGCCCAAAAGCCCATGTTCAAGTTCAATGCAAAAGTTGCAATTATCAAATGTCAAAGTTGCAATTACCAATTGCAAAAATTGCAATACTAAAAGAAGAGGGAAAAGATAGATTTCTATTCAACCCTAATGCTTGCAGAATGAGGATAAAAGCCAAAGAAGGAGAGTGCAAAGATAACAAATTCGTTGTTAAAAGATATTGGAAGATTTGGATTTAGGGTAACTTGCTTCCCAAGTTATCCCAAAATCTCAAGTTAAAGAGTCGAGATGCCAGATCCACACGGATAAACCAGATGGACGGACTAGAGGAGGCCACGCGCCAAAGCGCGTGGCCAGCAGGCAACACATGGCCGCAGAAACGCGGCCAAAGACGCGTTTCCTCGGCAATCCAGACAAGTCTGGCGATAAGATTTTTCTGGGAGAGTCGTATTGGGACTCTATATCTTCCAGCTCCTATAAATACCCCTACAGAGCAACAGAGAAGGGCGTCCAGCGTAGTATAGAGCTAAATCTAGGGTTTTTCTTAGGCTTTCTTGTAGATTGTAATTTAGGTTTTATTTTCTTTGTAATTTTTATTTTTCCTTTATGTAACTGAGAGTAGAGGATGCTTTCATGGAGGAAGGAGATCATGCTTGTACTGAGGTGACATCGGTGTAAGTCAAACTTTTCTTCCATTGTTAATAGAATCAACTCAAGGTTTTTTTTGTTCTTCTATTCTTGTTTTATTTTTATTTTTCTATTCTTGTTTTATTTTATTTTTTCTCTCTGATGTTTGTAAACCATGAGATCTGATCGCTTCGAGACTGCTTAGCCGAAGAAGTGCCCTTGATGGCCTATGGTGATGAACAAGCCTTCTCTTGCTAGTATAGTTTGTCTTTTCTTTTCGTAGTGTAGATCGAGAAGGGGGAAGATCCTATACGCCATGCTTGAATGCCTTCAAAGACAAGGTAAGTCGTTGCAACGGATCAAAGGTAAACAGGGCAGAAGAGGTAGGTATGTGTTTTTTTAGTTTATAGTTTTCTTTCTTTTATTTCTTTAGTTTAGATAACCAACACAACATATTTCTAATCTCTTTCACACTTCTTCATTGTAAATACCATTGTAAATAACAAAATAAATAAAAAAGAGATAACTTACTAAACAAGCTTCCATCGCTAGTCCCTCCCTGTGGATCACGACCCGCATAGCCATTGCTACAGCGGATAGAATTAAGCACCTTACACATCTCTATTTCTAAATCTAAAATTCTATATTTTGTGTGCAGGGAAAATCTCAATCAATATCCTTGTTCTAAGACATGTACATTTATATAATGTTCATATGGTTTATATGTTATTTTATACTTCATATTTTGATTACATATTTAAATGTAACCTTCATTAAAACTTGTGTATATACTTGTAAACTAGTGAGCCACAAATTGATTATTATATGTTTGTACTTAAATTGCTCATTGTACCCATTAGATGTACTAGTATAGCCTAGTTTTGATGATTCTCGCATTTCAAACTTATATTCCCATTTTGTACATGTTTTCATATGTTTAACTTCATGTATATGTAATTTTGTCAAAACTTTAAGATATACATGTATACCCTTGAGTCATTTGCGTTTGATGCAAAATTTCTTTATGGACTCAATTGTGTTTGGATATGTATGTATACTTCTAGTTTAGACATAACATACATATGCCTTGAAGTATGAAAAATTAATTTTCATATTTTTCATGTTTATAAAGGAATTTCATATTGAGCTATATTACCTATTCTCATGATTTCGTTGATTACATGATTCTTATACTCACATTACTTGATGTTTTCTCATGATTTTGTTTTCATGAGTATTATATGTGCTTTATAGACTTTGAGTGTCGATGATCGTGTGACTTACATGTTTTTCATGAAATATATTCATATTTTATTCCTTACTTGAAGGATTTAGTTTTTAAATATTATCTTCAAACTAGTCATTATTCTTCAATTTGTTGAGTTTTCAAACATGTTAAATTATTTTCAAATTCTATTTTTGAAAACCCCACCATCCAAGGGTGGACGGATGGGCGACCATGCCTTGTGAGCCTAATTGAAAATCTTTTTAACATGTACATGAAAGGGAGGTAGTATGAGTTATACATTTGATTCTCATTGTATTTTTAATTGGTATCTCAATTGATATTTTCATGTTTGTATACTCATATTTTGTTTTTCTATATATGTATGCTTCAAACTTCAAATAGTATCAATTTCGATTGGTATTTACATTTTCATACATATATATTAATTTGATTGTGCTTCCTATATCTTTACATCTTATTGCACAAATTATGTTTATGCTAAGCTTGCTTTACTCCTACATGTCAATTATTTTTCAATTAGTATCTTATACAAGCTTATATATTGTTTTTATTGGTATTTCATAAAAGGGGAGAAAATTCATGTTTTATCTTTCAAATTGGTATCTTTCAATAGATTTTATATTCAATTGATATCTTACTCCCATTCTTTATGATGAAAAATACTTTGTTTGGTATATGCTAACATTTTCAGTATTGGAATTATGTTTCATTTTAAATTGGTATCTATATTAATATGAGTTATGCTTACCTAAATCAATTTGGTTCATTACTTTCAATTGGTATCAAAAATTTACAAGACATTTTTTTGGTATCAAGTTACTTTGAAATTGGTTGTTACTTTCATTTGGTATCAAGATTTTCTATATATATATCTTTCAATTGATATCAAAAACATACAATGTGTCATTTTCTATTGGTATCAAAATTTACAAGACTTTTTTAAATTGGTATCAAGATATTTTCACATTGGTATCTTTTAGTATCTTAAAATTTTTGTTTACTTTCAATTGGTATCTTCAAAATGTTTTGTTTATTTTCAATTGGTATCATAAATTGATATCATGATGTTTTGATGTATACGTTTATCATAAATTGATATATTTTTCAATTGGTATCATAATGTTTTGATTTGAATTGCTTATATGCAAGGGAAGCTTAATATTTTCTCTATATATAGATTCATGTTGAGTGTATTTCATATTGAAGTGATTGACCTTTCTTTGGTATGTAGTACACGTGTGTAGTAGGAGCTTCACATTTTCTTTTATACATTGCATATTATGCTTTATGTGGTTAGGGTTTAGTCATCTCTTTTCATATAAATGTATGTATGCAGGGGGAGTTAACTTCACGTCTCTCCTCTTCATGAATATATATCGCATATATATCTTTATTGTTTGATTTATTTTCACCCCTTTGTTGATGATTGACAAAAGGGGGGAGAGAATTTGGAGAATGATTTTGAGTTTATATGCATGTTAAGAAAAAAAGGGAAAAAGAGAAGTCTTTGATGAATTTTCTACATGCATGATTACTTACAATTGATATCATATATGCATGTTTATTTTTTTACAATTGGTATCGAGCATATATGATTTTGTTTATACAAAAGGAGAGAAGTATTCTTTACTTATGCATGTTTGTGTTGAGCATTCTTTACATATCTTTATGTTTATTGCTATGCATGAGTTAAGGGGGAGCTTCTATGAAGCTTAACTTTAATCCATGCATATATAACTCCATGAGTTTTGTCATCATCAAAAATGGGGAGATTGTTGGCCCAGAGGCCCTTCACTCAAGTTTTAATGATGATTAATGATTGCTAAAATGAAAGAACAATCAAAGAGTTAAGAATTTACCGTATAGCTTGTGATTAAGGGTCGTGTCCACGAGGAGGAATGCGATGAAAGCTTTTCGGTGTTTCGTTTAATAACAAAGAATTGTGCTCGTTTTTAATTGAAAAGAGAATGGAAAGAAGGAGATGATTAAAAGAGAAATTGCAACTTTAGAGAAGGCTTTGAAGAAGGTGATTTAAAAAGCTCGAAAATTGTTTGGTTGATTTTAATAAAGAAGAAAATCTGGGCTCACTATCTCACTACTCAACCGTTTATTCTTCTATTGAAATCCTTAGTGCCTCAACTTGATCATAGGCCAAACTTAAGGTTGACTTTAGAAAGTTTGAAGTAAAGCATATAAGATGGTTGGAAAAGTTCACTCTTTTCTTTAAGAAACCGTTTTGAATCGAATGTTAAATCATCAAGAAGTCAAGTATGAGATAAAAATAAGTTCAAGAGACGTTCTTAAAAGAAGTAAGAGTTTAAAAATCCAAACCCATCCTCATGTGCCTTCAAGAACACTTTCATGAAGAAAGGCTTTAAGTTAGGCATGCAAATGATTCATTGGGTCATTTTCATTAAAATCAGAAGAGAAGAAGAATTGGAGAGAGGTACAATAGTGAGCCCAGAAAATCGATTTAGCTACTCATGGAAAATAAGAAACAATGCAAGTAATGAAGTAAAACATACCGTAAAATGAGTAGAAGAAAATGTAAATCGACTTTTGTATTGATGTCACTTCAATCTTCAAGTTACAAGCACTCAATTCCTCTCTCTCACAAGAATAAATAAAAATTCTAATCGTAATCTTCGCCCCTTTTTGCTCTGTTGAAACTGGTATTTATAGGAAAAAACCAGAGGGGGGAGATCCCGGGAAGATTGGGGGAGCAAACGCTCCCCAACCTCTTTAACAAAGCCGCGAAAACGCGGCTATGGCCGCGTTTCCGCGGCCCTGGTGTGGCCAGATGGCCACACCCAAGGGTGGATGCTCCTAGTTTGGTGTTATTCCTGTATCTTCTTCTAGTTTTCTCGT
The DNA here is from genome assembly GCA_038442645.1 of Agave tequilana. Taxonomy (NCBI): domain Eukaryota; kingdom Viridiplantae; phylum Streptophyta; class Magnoliopsida; order Asparagales; family Asparagaceae; genus Agave; species Agave tequilana. The sequence continues at coordinate 180,006 of JAVJIF010007065.1, forward strand.
TTCTGCTACAAAATTTGACGAAATAGCTTTTGATTGTTGGCTTCAACTGTTTGATTTGAGAGGATTCTTTTCAACCGGTTTTCAACCTCTCTGATATGCCAAGATTTTACCCTGATTCCTTGATTTCGAATTTATTCTGAATTAAATCAGAATTTGGGCTTTTGGGCTTGTTTTTCTTTCCTTTCTTGTAGCAATTGGGCCTACATTACAAAGAAGAAGAAGACTTATTAATAGGATTTATTAGCTAAAAAGTATGGTAAGGTGACAATGTACTTGCAAAATATGTGACTGATCACACCCCCACACTTATCTTTTGCTCGCCTTCGAGCAAAACATCAGACTAATTCTAATCAATTATTAGACCAATTTCGCAGGTCACTCGATTGCACTGAGCATGTGCAATAAGCCGTTAAACCTCTAGGTTACCCCCTAGAGGACGAGTTTTGTCTCGTGAGGGTTTTCAGTGGATTGCACCCACAAAATCCATAAAAAATGTTAGTATTTTCGAAAAGCATTTTTAAAGGAGAAAATATTTGAAGTATATTTGTAAGGCTTTAAGTAATCTATAAGTTATAGGAATATCAATTTTTCATTCCGAAACTCAGTCTCTATTCAAAAACATGTCATCAATTAAAGGAGTCAAATTATACTTCTCATCTAGTCTATTAATTTACCCTGAGTCGTATGCACCATCGTGACTGTGAAGTTGACTAAGGGTTCTTTAACATTAACTCCTATGCCTTATTTATCGTCATTTTTGGTGGAATTTATTCCTCAATTTCATTAGGCTTTCTAATCTGCCCATGTAATGAGCCTTCAGTCGGTGACACCCAAACCGGACAGTTTTAGGGCACCAGGTGAGAAACACCCCTAAGAACTTAAACACTCGAGCAGACAAGGCCACGAAATCAAGGTTTTTATTTATAAGATATACCCCTTTAGGCGTGAATACTTATGCTTCATGAGGCACAAATACCCAGCTTAATCAGAGGATTTATATATATTTTTCAAACTTATCTAATTATCTTTTGCATAAATAGCAAGGCTTGCTTAGGCCAAAGCACCTAGCTAATCAATAATTAGATTTGTTTATTTATTTTTTTTCATACATATTTTTTATAAGGCATAAGCGTCTTTGTTTTTAAACCCTAAGTGTGTAAGTGTATTTAGTGTGCATATTTTATCAAGGTAAATATCAAGACTAAATTACTTTCACAAATTTTCTTCCTAACCCTAAAAGTCAAACAAGTTATCTGACTTTGACCATGTATAAGAAATCCTAATTATGATTTTCCTATTCCTTAAAATTGACTTAATTTCTTACAAAAATATATCAAAATATTGTTCTAACCTTTCAAAAAGTTTATATATATATATATATATATATATATATATATATTTCTCTCTCTGTTTTTTTTAATATTAGTCATGTTAGAACCCTCCCCCACACTTATCTCATGCATTGTCTCCAATGTATGAAAGAAATGTATCGATGCATGAAATAAAATAGAAAAGAGAAAGTTACCGATACACTGGGTCAAAAAGACCCATAGCCGTTTCATTTACCGCACCGATTCCAAGAAAGGTTTAAGGCGTTGACCATTTACCTTAAAGTCATTTCCATTCTTGGGGTCACTGATCTCAACTGCACCGTGTGAAAACACAGTTTTTACAACTAATGGCCCAATCTATCTTGATTTTAATTTTCCTGAAAAAAGATGAAGCCTAGAATTATAGAGTAAGACTTTTTGTCCAGGGACAAAGGTTTTTCTTATGATGTGTTTATCATGAAAAATCTTAACTCTATCTTTAGTGATCCTAGCATTTTCATAGGCCTCATTTCTTAACTCCTCTAATTCAAAATTTTGTAACTTTCGAAGGTCACCGGCCTAGTCAAGTCGAAATTCAACTGCTTGATTGCCCATAAGGCCCGGTGCTCTAACTCAACGGGCAGGTGACAAGCGTTGCCATAGACTAACCTATAAGGAGACATTCCTAAAATCGTCTTGAAAGCGGTCCTGTAGGCCCATAGGGCATCTACAAGTTTGATGGACCAATCTTTCCGGTTTTGGTTCACGGTTTTCTCCAAGATAAGCTTGACTTGTCTATTGGAAACCTCAACTTGCCCACTGGTTTGAGGATGATAAGGTGTGGACAACTTGTGAGTTATGGCATACTTTCGCATAAGAGCTTCAAAAGATCTATTGCAAAAGTGAGTGCCATTATCACTGATGATAGCACGAGGGGTTTCGAAGCGTGAAAAAATGTTCTCTTTCAAAAACTTTATGACAACTTTGTTATCATTAGTTTTACAAGGAATGGCTTCTACCCACTTGGACACATAATCCACAACAACCAATATGTATTGGTTTCCAAATGAATTAGGAAATGGACCCATAAAGTCGATGCCCCAAACATCAAAGAGTTCTATTTCTAGAATTGGGTTGAGGGCATCATATTTCATTTTGAGATCCTTCCTACCATTTGGCATCTAGGGCACGTCTTGCAAAATTCATAAGCATCCTTGAACAAAGTAGGCCAATAGAACCCGCTTTGTAGTACTTTTTCAGCAGTCTTGCGAGGACCAAAGTGTCCACCGCACGCAAGTTCGTGACAAAAGGATAGAACACTCTTAACCTCCTCACCGGGAATGCATCTCCTAATAATTTGGTCAGAACAATTCTTAAAAAGATACGGTTCCTCCCAAAAGAAATACCGGACTTAGGATAAGAACCGGTATATATCATTTTTGGACCAATGAGACAGAGTTTGGTTTGTGACTAAGTAATTCACTATATCAGCAAACCAAGGTTCCCTAGAGATAGCTAAGAGATTTTCATCAGGAAAATCCTCATTTATGGGTAATTCGTTGCATGGAGAATTAGGGATCCGTGAGAGATGGTCAGCAACGACATTTTCTACGCCTTTTTTTAATCTCAAATCTCAAGATCGAATTCTTGAAGAAGGAGGATCCAACGAATGAGTCGGGCCTTGGCATCCTTCTTCATCATGAGGTACCTAAGCGCAGAATGATCGGTGAAAATGGTAGTTTTGGACCCTAGTAGGTAGGGACGAAACTTCTCTAAGGCAAACACTACTGCCAAGAATTTCTTCTCAGTCATAGTGTAGTTCAATTGAGCATCGTTGAGAGTCCTACTAGAGTAGTAAATCACATGCTTCTTGTTATCAATGCGTTGTCCTAGGACAGCGCCTATGGCAAAATCGGAAGTATCGCACATGATTTCGAACGGCTTAGACCAATCCGGTGCAGATATGATTGGTGCAGAAATAAGCTCTCCTTAAGCTTCTCCCAAGAATTCATGCATTCAGTATCGAAAGTGAATAACACATCCTTAGCTAACAGATTAGTCAAGGGCCTAGCAATTTTGCTAAAATCCTTGATAAATCTTCGGTAGAAACTAGCGTGTCCTAAGAAGGATCTAATGTCCTTAACGCATTTGGGCATGGGAAGCTTAGCAATAACCTCAATTTTGGCTCTATCCACTTCTATCCTTTCTTGGAGATTTCATGACCCAAGACAATTCTATGTTTTACCATGAAGTGGCATTTCTCCCAATTCAGTGTCAGATTTTTCTCAGCACAACGTTGGAGGAGAAGTTCTAAATGGTGGAGACATTGAGTGAATGAATATCCGTAGATAGAGAAATCATCCATAAAGATCTCTAAGAATCGTTCTACCATATCAGAAAAAAGGCTCAACATGCAACGTTGAAACGTTGCTGGGGCATTGCATAAGCCGAAAGGCATTCGACGATAAGCAAATATCCCAAATGGACATGTGAATGTAGTCTTTTCTTGGTCCTCAGGAGCAATAGGGATCTAATTATACCCCGAGTAACTGTCCAAGAAACAGTAATACTCGTGACCCCGCCAAACGTTCAAGCATTTGATCAATGAAGGGAAGTGGAAAATGGTCCTTACGAGTTGCAGCATTAAGCTTCCTATAGTCGATGCAAATTCGAATCTTCATGGGAAGTCGAGTTGGACCAACTCTTTGTTCTCGTTTTCCACTACGGTGAAACTGGATTTCTTTGGAAACCGCGTGGACAGGACTGACCCATTGGCTATCAGAAATGGGATAAATTATCCCATTGTCTAAGAGTTTGACAATTTCAGCATGAACAGCTTCTTGCATTATAGGGTTTAACCTACACTGCGGGTCTCTTTTAGGTGTGGCGTCTTCATTGAGATGAATGCGATGTTGAACGATGGTCGGACTTAATCCCTTTATATCAGTCATAGTCCAACAATGGCTTCCCTATGTTTTCTTAGAATAGCTTTAAGATCTTCTTCTTTCCCGTCATTTAAATGGGAGGCAATGATGACAGGAAAGATCTCTTGTTCGCCTAGATAGACGTACTTGAGATGCGCAGGTAAGGCTTTCAATTCTAAGGAAGAGGAAGGCTAGTTGGAAGGACTAGTCAAATTTATTGGCTCCATTATTGGTGAAATAGGGTTCGAGGCCCAATTCACATCAGAATCTACAACCTGATCAAGATTAAAGTCGTCAGACTCTAACCCGAAGTCACACTCAGTTTCTAGTTCCAATTCTTCCCTATGTTCACTTGTTAAGTTCTCAATTAGGTTGACTTCAAATGTTTGGTCCTCAAGATCTCGGGGTTGTTTTCCTAGATTGAAGACATTGACTTCTCTAGTCATGTCCCAAAGGTTAACCTCATGGACCCATTCCTACAATTGATGATGGCATTGGCAGTAGCAAGGAATGGTCACCCTAGGATAACAGGAGTTTGAGCCCTATGATTGGAGTTGGACACAAGTTGTGTCTCCAGAACTATGAAATCGACAGGGTAAATAAACTCCCCTACCCGGATCAGGACATCATTAATCTCTCCTTTTGGAACTTTTACTGAACGGTCAGTCAGTTGGATAGTGACTCGAGTTGGACTAAGATCGCCCAACCCGAGTTGTTGATAAACTGAGAATGGAAGCAAGTTGATACTTGCCCCCAAGTCAAGAAGTGCACGACTAATCTCGGCTTGTCCTATTGTGCAGGTAATGGTGGAACTACCTGGATCCTTGTACTTGACAGGGATCGGACCTGATAGTAGCTCACTAATGTTAGTGGCTAAGAAGACCTTTTTTGGTACATTAGTCTTTCTCTTCTTGGTGCACATGTCTTAAGAAACTTAGCATAGGAAGGGACTTGTTGGATGGCATCAAGAGTGCACATTTATCTTCACTTGATTAAATATCTCAATTATCTTGTCCATGTGTGGATTTTGCTTGTTGTTTTTCAGCCTATTAGGAAATGTTACTATAGGCTGGTGCACCTGACTGGTTGACTTATCTTTTTCAGATTCGTCAGAATTGGAAGGATTTGGATTAGATGAGGTGATGCTTGATTGTGGTTGTGCTGAATGGATTGGTTGGCGTTGACACTTGATTATCAACTCTCTTTCCTGATCTCAATGTATGAACAACATTACATTGATTTAATGAATGATCCTCAGCCAAATGAGCTTGTTGAGAATTCCTAAGATTGGTTATTGGCTGACTAGGCAGGGTACCCTTCTGTCTCTTATTCTGTGGAGTGGCTAGTTGGCTCATTTGAACCTCTAACCTCTGTATAGTTTGCATGAGAGAATCTTGGTTTTTCATGTATCTTTTCATGTTTCTTTCAAAGTCAGTCATTCTCCTTTCTAGTTGAGGATTCTGGAAGGAGGATTGTGGAGCTTGGTTGGAAAAGTTTTGTTGATAGTTTGAAAAGTTAGGCAGACGGTTGGGAGAATTATTATGGAAATTGGAAAAGTTAGGTTGATGATTGGAAGAATTATTGGCAAGATGGAAGTGGCTAGAATGATTTAACCATGAGTGGTCATGGTTATTTTGGCTCCATGAGAAATTAGGGTGATTTCTCCAGCCAGGGTTGTACGTTGGTGCGTAAGCATTATTGTTCGGCCTTGAAAAGGCCACATTCATCAGTTCATGGTATGGTTGTTGCTGAGTGGTGACTGAGTTTTTCCTGCACAAAAAATATGGATATTAGATCTGAGAATTAAAGGTGTGCGAGGTGCTCAATACTAATCCGCGGGTAGCAAGGCTATACGGGTCGTGATCCTCAGGGAGGGACTGCGATGGAAGCGTTAAGCAAGTTTCTCTAAAGTTTTTATTTTTATTAGTTAAATTAGAAAGGAAGTGGTATTTACAATGGTCGAAAAAAGAATATGGAGATGAGTTATGATTTAATCTACAAAAAGAAAAGAAAAGAAAAGAAAACTTACCTCTTTAATCTGCTTACCGTTTGAACCGTTACGATGATTACCTTTTCTTGGAAGGCGTACAAGCATGGCTTATAGGATCGTCCGCCTTCTTAACTATGAAATAAAAGCAACTATGAAGACCTGTTCATCGCCATAGGCCATCAAGGTTCCTTCCTCGGCTAGGTATTCTCGAAGCAGTTGGATCTCATGGTGGGCAAGACATTAGAGAAAGAAATAGAAGGAAGTAAATACTGAGATACACAAGATTAAATAAGAAGAAAAGAAAATAAAACAATACAAAAATAAAAGCAAACCTCGATTTGATTATTAAACAATGGTGGAAAAATAGAACTTACACCGACTGTCACCATCAGTACAAGTAGATCCCTTCCTCCATGAATACATCATCTCCTCTCAGTTTTTACAAAAAGAAAATAGAAATTTACAATGGGGGAAATAAAATCTACCTAGAAGAAGAAAACCTAAAAACCCTAGCTTTTGGCCCTTTACTGGATGCTGGACGCTCTGTACGTTGCACTGCAGGGGGTATTTATAGGTGCAGAAGGCCGAAGAGTCCCGGATGAAGTTGCCCACAAAATCTGTTGCCTGATCTCATCCATACTGCCGCAGAATTGCGGCTTTTGCCGCAATTCTGCGGCAAAAATGTGGCTGTTGGCCACGCGCTTTGGCGCGTGGCCTCTCCTGTCCGTCCATGTGGGCGCCTGCTTCTGGAAGTATGATCCTGGCTCTTCATATTGGGATTTCGAGATAACTTGATAATCAAGTTACCTAGATTTTGAATTCTCCCAATCTCTTTTTAAACGAATTTCCTTATCTCTGCACTCTTTTCATTCTCATATGCAAGAGTTTAGGGTTGGGTAGAAGTCTATCCTTCCCTTATCTTTGATATTTGCAACTTCAGCCCTTTGTGTATTTGCACTTTGACAATCTGCTATTTGCACTTTGACTCTTGGGCTTCAAATATGGGCTTGGATCTGGGCTTTTGGGCTCTTTAAGCTTTATTTATTATTAAAATAATAATTCGAGGCCTGCACACAATAAATTACAAATTATTAATAAATGTGCAGAATTAAATTAATAAATATGAAAATGTGATGGTAAATATGATGATAAAATGCACTTTTCACTACCAATCACACCCCCACACTTATCTTTTTGCTCGTCCTCGAGTAAAAACAAAGAAAAAAAAAAGAAATGAAAAGTTAATCTAACCTAACTCACTTTCGTAGGAATCACGATTGCACTTAGCACGTGCAACAAGCCGTTAAACCTCTAGGTTACCCTAGAGACGAGGTGTTGCCTCGTGAGGGTTTTCAGCGGATTGCACCCACAAAATCCATAAAAAGGAAAATATTTGAATTATTATTGAAGAGACTAAGTAGTCTATAAGTTTTAGGATCCTCATTTTTATTCATTCTTTAAACTTAGTCTTAATAAAGTTAATTGTTTTCCATTTTAGGTAAGAATTAAATTGAATTTCTAATATAGTCTTTTTCGTTACGAAAAATCATATGCATCCTTATGTTTTTACTAGGAATTCCTTAACTTGGACTCTCATGCCTCTTTATATATATATTTTTCTTTTTTTTATTTTTTTTAATATGTATACGCATCTAATTTTCTTTCGTGTAAGCATCAAGGCTTCTTGAGGCCCTCATACCTAACTAATTGATTATTAAATGTGTTAATACATATATTATATTTCTTAGTCTTCTTATGCTTTCTAATCCACCCATGTAACGAACTTAAAGTCGATGACTCCCAAACCGGTTGGCTTTAGGGCACCGGTGAGAAAATACCCCGCGGACTCAAATTCGAGTGAACTAGGCCCTAAAACTAAGGACTTTATTTTTTTTATCACCTTTAGACATGAATACTTATGCTTCTTGAGGCACATGTATCAGCTTAATTGGTGATTTTTTTCTTTCTTTTTTTTTTTATGAGGCACAAGGTCTTTGTCTTAGAATCCTACATATGCATTGGTATGCACATTTCATTAAGGTAAAATCAAGACTAATTATTTATTCAATTTCTCCCCCTATACCTAAAATTTAAACAATTTATATTTTGACCAAGTTTTAGAAATCCTAATCATGATTTTCCTAATCCTTAAAACTAACATAGGTTTCTTTCAAAAAAATAAGTCAAAATACTGTCCTTTTTATAACATTTTTTTTTAAATTTTTTTTTATTAGCAAATTTTTTTATTAGCAAATTTTGTTAGTATCTACTTATGTTAGTATGTTAGTAAAGCCCACCCCCACACTTATCTCATGCATTGTCCTCAATGTATGAATGAATGCATATATGCATGAAACAGAACAAGGGAAGGCGGAAGTTACCTTAGGGTGGTGGTTCCGGAGGTGGTCTAATTGGTCCACGAAATGCGGCCCAATCTAGATAATGTAGTAGTTGGTGAAACCCACCAGAAATTTTTCGTCTATAACCCAGTAAAATATATGTATAATCATTTTTTAAAATTTTCACCCATCAAATTTCCATAATTCATAATTAGTTTCAGAGTCAATTGTGTCAACCTCCTTGTCCCAAAATGGAGTATGAAAAGATGGAATTATTGACTTGGATATTATAGGTGCGGGAACGAATACCGACTCAGGGAAGAAGCTCAAATCAAGTAAGGGCTCAGGAGTCGGGCTAAGTTCAGGAAGTGGGTCCAAATCAATAAGTTTAAGCTCAAATCCACAATCATCTTCCCACAATGGCACATGGACTCAATGTTGGTGATTCAAGTTCAGGAATGATAGGAGTGGGAATCAAAACTGACTCTAAAAGATTACTAAGTCGGGTAACAAAATAGGAGTCAATAATGATTCGGGAATTTGAACTTGATCACAGATTTGAGAATCTAGGTCACATATCTCATTAGGTTCAATGTTATAAAAATCAGAACTTGCCAATTTATCTATGGGACTTTCAAAATTGCACAATTGGTCAAGTTCAATATGATCATCAATTATAGGTGACTCAATATCATGATGAATTGGAACAGGATCCAATGTTGACTCGGAAAAAGTGAATCAGGTGGAGACACTGGAGTCATTATTGAATCAGGAAGTAAAATTGAATCATCAAGTGGGAGATCATGATCATATTCATGTTCAAGTTCTATTTCAGGAAAGGAAAAACTTGCCAAATTATCAACAATTGGAGTTTCAGCAAGTTCAAATGATGGCACTGAAGTAGAATCTTGTTGTCCAAAGCAACTTGGTTCGTCGGCTCTACGAGAGTGGTCAATGATATCAGAAATGGCCCGAACGGTGAGAATGTAAAGATTGAAACCATCATATCTATATCACGATCACGGGCTAATCTAGCCTGAGTCATGGCTGCAAGCATCCCTTCATAGTTGATAGGTGCATCGTGTTGTGATTGGACTTGAAAGGGTGAAGTGTAATCGTGATGAAATTGTGAGTCGGTGGACTCACGCATAATCATTTCTCCGATTGATGGTAATTGTTGCTTGGACTCATGCATACTTATCATTTCCCCGATAGATGGTAGTCTATTCTGACTGGGTGGATCTAAGTATGACTCATTGAACTCGGGGGACTCGAAACCCCATGAACTCTGTGACGAGTTGAAAGTATGAAAATCATGGTCATAAGATGGGGGGTATGGGTTATAATTATTCGGATAAGACCATTCCGGCACACTAGATTGGTCAAAGTTATGATATGCCGGGTTGGTAATATCCGTAAAATAGTTAGGTGTGTAATATGGATTAAAGTTGGAAAAATTATTATTATATGCCATATCACACCAACACAAACAAACAATCAAATAAACAAAAAAAAGAAAAAAAATTCTATCCTAAGTTAGGGTAGACCTATGACCTAGACGACTCCTAACTGGTTAGACTGTCCACGGAGAGTTGGGTGCAGATTTTGACCACGAGTTAATCAGCCAGGTCAGGGCAAGAGTGGTGGGAGGTTTTTCCGTCAAAGACGTTCCTTAATTAAATAACCACCAATCTTCGGGCTTTCGGCCCTCAATCCCTTTCCTAGACACTGATTTGGCAAGAGTCAACTTCCAGCACTGTTCCCCCTTAGGATAATCTCCTATTGAGTCCGAGATGTCCCTAGGGCCAACGTCTACTTAGTTTTAATTAGGCTTGGGTTAGTGAGTGCTCGGGATATGATTTTTGGGCCAAGGAAGGGTGATGAAATCCCCACCTTATCTTGCTTATGGGTTATGCCCTTAAGATGAATTAGTGTACGTGTAAAGCTGTAGAAAAGTAATCACTCAAGAAAGCAGTATACAACCAAGAGTGTTCCTAATCTATATGCTATGCAAACGTTACCTTGTCACCAGCACTCTTCAACAGAATTAAAAAAATTAAAATAGACACGTGCCCTAAAATGCAAGAGTCTAAATATATATATATTTTTTTATTTTCAACAAATAGGTTAATGTTTTTTATTAGCAGTTGCAGAGTGATCACAGAGAAATAATATCACAGCAGTAAGCGATTTTTGCAATGCAGAGCAACCTGCAGAAAAGCAGGTTAGTAGTTTCACTACTACTGCCGCAGATCTGCGGCTTTTGCCGCGTTTCTGCGGCAAATTAGTAGGTCCAGGTGCTCTGCCTTCGAGGGCAGAGGCACTGGATTGCTGTATGTCCTTACTGCTACTCTGTTTTTGTTTCTTGTTCTCTGTACCTGCAACAGAAAGAATAAAGAATGATTAGAACGAGGAAATCGTGCCGTTCCTTCCCGGCAACGGCGCCAAAATTTGGTGACTGAGTTTTTCCTGCACAAAAAATATGAATATTAGATCTGAGAATTAAAGGTGTGCGAGGTGCTCAATACTAATCCGCGGTAGCAAGGCTATGGGGGTCGTGATCCGCAGGGAGGGACTGCGATGGAAGCGTTAAGCAAGTTTCTCTAAAGTTTTTATTTTTATTAGTTAAATTAGAAAGGAAGTGGTATTTACAATGGTCGGAAAAAGAATATGGAGATGAGTTATGATTTAATCTACAAAAAGAAAAGAAAAGAAAAGAAAACTTATCTCTTTAATCTGCTTACCGTTTGAACCGTTACGATGATTTACCTTTTCTTGGAAGGCGTACAAGCATGGCTTATAGGATCGTCCGCCTTCTTAACTATGAAATAAAAGCAACTATGAAGACATGTTCATCGCCATAGGCCATCAAGGTTCCTTCCTTGGCTAGGTATTCTCGAAGCAGTTGGATCTCATGGTGGGCAAGACATTAGAGAAAGAAATAGAAGGAAGTAAATACTGAGATACACAAGATTAAATAAGAAGAAAAGAAAATAAAACAATACAAAAATAAAAGCAAACCTCGATTTGATTATTAAACAATGGTGGAAAAATAGAACTTACACCGACTGTCACCATCAGTACAAGTAGATCCCTTCCTCCATGAATACATCATCTCCTCTCAGTTTTTACAAAAAGAAAATAGAAATTTACAATGGGGGAAAAAATCTAACCTAGAGAAGAAAAAACCTAAAAACCCTAGCTTTTGGCCCTTTGCTGGATGCTGGACGCTCTGTACGTTGCACTGCAGGGGGTATTTATAGGTGCAGAAGGCCGAAGAGTCCCGGATGAAGTTGCCCACAAAATCTGTTGCCTGATCTCATCCATACTGCCGCAGAATTGCGGCTTTTGCCGCAATTCTGCGGCAAAAATGTGGCTGTTGGCCACGCGCTTCGGCGCGTGGCCCTCCTGGTCCGTCCATGTGGGCGCCTGCTTCTGGAAGTATGATCCTGGCTCTTCATATTGGGATTTCGAGATAACTTGATAATCAAGTTACCTAGATTTTGAATTCTCCAATCTCTTTTAAACGAATTCCTTATCTCTGCACTCTTTTCATTCTCATCTGCAAGAGTTTAGGGTTGGGTAGAAGTCTATCCTTCCCTTATCTTTGATATTTGCAACTTCAGCCCTTTGTGTATTTGCACTTTGACAATCTGCTATTTGCACTTTGACTCTTGGGCTTCAAATATGGGCTTGGATCTGGGCTTTTGGGCTCTTTAAGCTTTATTTATTATTAAAATAATAATTCGAGGCCTGCACACCATAAATTACAAATTATTAATAAATGTGCAGAATTAAATGAATAAATATGAAAATGTGATGGTAAATATGATGATAAAAATGCACTTTTCACTACCAATCACTGAGCCTAAAAACACAGGGCACTCCTCGAACACATGATTCATGGCTTGACAGTAAGTGCAGCCCGGAGTTGAAAATTAGTTTGGGCTGACTTGATTGACTGGACTTGGTTCTTTCGTTTCTAGAGCTTCCAGTCTTCTTGCTAGGTTAGCTAACTTAGCCTCATTAGCGATGGATGGTTCGATAGAATGGAGACCTCCTTTGAAGAGATGGAGTTTGGATTCCTAGAGGTCTCACTAGTAGGTTCCCATTGGATGGTCTTTTCAGCTAGGTTTTCATATAAATTTCATCCTTCATTTTCATCCTTCTACAAGAATCCCCCTTGGCACATACTTTCTAAGAGGATTTTTGTAGAATAGTCTAAACCGTCATAAAGAATTCGGCATTGTCGCCATTTCTCTATTTCATGATGTGGACATTGGATAAGGAGGTCTTTAAAGCGTTCAAAGTACCTCCAGAACGGTTCACTCAGTTCTTGCTTGAATTGCATGATTGTCTTCCTAATGAGAGCGGTCTTATAAATTGGATAGAATTTCTTTAAGAAGACCTTGATGAAACCATCCCAAGATGTGATAGAACCGGCCGCTAAGCTGTAAAGCCATTTCTTTGCTAGGTCCTTAAGTGTGAAAGGGACGAATCTCAACCTAATAGCATCGTCTACAAGGTGTGAGATTTTTCATCATTAGACATACTTCCTCAAATTCTCTTATGAAGAAGTAAGCATTTTCGGACTCTAAGTCATGAAACTTGGGGAGTGTGTTGATGAATTGAGGCTTGAGCTCAAAATTGTATTCACCAACCGATGGAAGTAGAATGCAAGATGGAAGTGAGGTTCTAATGGGATAGAACCTATCCTGCAATGATGTTGATTGAGCCATTACCGGATCTGGTCTTAGTTCAAACTTGGGTGGTGATGTGTTTCTAGTCAACCTAGATGAATTAGGGTCTCTTGACCACACTTGCATACACAAACACAATCACAATCACAAACAAGTTTACCAACAGTCAACAAGAGTAATCAACCAAGCCTAATCTAAGGTAACCTCGACCTAGACAACTCCTAATTGGTTGATTGTCCATAGGAGGTATAATGTAGACTTTGACCACAGCTAATCAGCCAGGTTAGGACAAGATTGGTGAGAGGTTATCCGTCAAAGACGTTCCTTAATTAAGTAGCCACCAACGTTCGGGCTTTCGGCCCTCAATCTCCTTCCTAGACATTGATTTGACAGGTGTCAAATTCCAACACCTTCCCCCTTAGGATAATCTCCTAGTGAGTTCGAGATCTCCCTAAGGCCAACATCTATCAGATTTTACTTAGGCTTAGGTTGTGCGTGCTTAGAGATGGTTTGTGGGTAAGAAAGGGTAATGACTTCCCCACCTTATCTTGAATTAGGTTTTGCCCTTAGAGTTAATTGTGCAAAGTGTGCAAGATATAGAAAAGTAGCATTAAAAAGCAATATCACTTAAGAATGTTTCCTAAACTATATGCTATGCATACGTACCTTCTCTCCAGCTCTCTTCTACAGTAATTGTAAAATAAACGTAATTAAACAAATGCCTAGAATGCAAGTCTAAACGTTTTTAAGCAATTAACAATCACTCAAATTACTGTTGGATTAAAACAGAGATGGTGGATAGCAGAAATAGCAAGAATATAACGTACAAAAACTTAATTTTTTGCGAGCAATATGTCCTGCAAAAAAAAAGAGTTTAGTAGTCCAATGAAATTTTTAACTTTTGCAACGCAATTTCTTGAAATTCTATTTCCTACTTTCGAGAATAGGGACACAGAATTTCCAAGTCTTCTCTTGCAAAGCTTGAATGCTAGATCTGAATCTTCAAGTCCCTGAAACAACACACCAAACTTGTTAAAAAACAAATACACCGTTCCTTCCCCGGCAACAGCGCAAAAATGATTGCTAAAATGAAAGAACAATCAAAGAGTTAAGAATTTACCGTGTAGCTTGTGGCTAACGGGTCGTGTCCACGAGGAGGAATGCGATGAAAGCTTTTCGGTGTTTCATTAATAACAAAGAATTGTACTCGTTTTTAATTGAAAAGAGAATGGGAAAGAAGGAGATGATTAAAAGAGAAATTGCAACTTTAGAGAAGGCTTTGGAGAAGGTGATTTAAAAAGCTCGAAAATTATTTGGTTGATTTTAATAAAGAAGAAAATCTGGGCTCACTATCTCACTACTCAACCGTTTATTCTTCTATTGAAATCCTTAGTACCTCAACTTGATCATAGGCCAAACTTAAGGTTGACTTTAGAAAGTTTGAAGTAAAGCATATAAGATGGTTGGAAAAGTTCACTCTTTTCTTTAAGAAACCGTTTTGAATCGAATGTTAAATCATCAAGAGTCAAGTATGAGATAAAAATAAGTTCAAGAGACGTTCTTAAAAGAAGTAAGAGTTTAAAAATTCAAACCCATCCTCATGTGCCTTCAAGAACACTTTCAAGAAGAAAGACTTTAAGTTAAGCATGCAAATGATTCATTGGGTCTTTTTCATTAAAATCATAAGAGAGAAGAATTGGAGAGAGGTACAATAGTGAGCCCAGAAAATCGATTTAGCTACTCATGGGAAACAAGAATTATGTAAGTAATTAAAGTAAACATACCGTAAAATGAGTTGAAGAAAATGTAGCTCGACTCTTGTATTGATGTCACTTCAATCTTCAAGTTACAAGCACTCAATTCCTCTCTCTCACAAGTATTGTACTGAACTACAAATTGCAAAATAAAATATAACTTTTACACTATCTAACAAAGAGCCTAAATCCTTAAATAATAAATAAAAATTCTAATCCTAGTCTTTGCCCCTTTTTGCTCTGTTGAAATGGTATTTATAGGGAAAAATCAGAGTGGGAGATCCCGGGAAGATTGGGGAGCAAACGCTCCCCCAACCTCTTTAACAAAGCCGCGAAAACACGGCTATGGCCGTGTTTCCGCGGCCCTGGTGTGGCCAAATGGCCACACCCAAGGGGTGGGTGCTCCTGGTTTGGTGATCTCCTGTATCTTCTTCTGGTTTTTCTCGTTTCTACTCCAATATTTGACGAAACAGCCTTTGATTGTTGGCTTCAATTATTTGATTTGGGAGGATTCTTTTTAACCGGTTTTCAACCTCTCTGATATGCAAGATTTTGCCCTGATTCCTTGATTTCAAATTTATTCTGAATTAAATCAGAATTTGGTGGGTTTTGGGCTTGTTTCTCTTTCCTTTCTTGTAGCAATTGGGCCTACATTAAACAAAGAAAGAAGACTTATTAATAGGATTTATTAGCTAAAAAGTATGGTAAGGTGACAATGTACTTGCAAAATATGTGACTGATCAATTAACTTATGTAGTTATAGTTTACTAATAATCTTGTGATATTTAGTTTCAGATATTTGATCGAGATATTAATAGGTGATTAGCTTCAACAAAGGTGTTTTGGAGCTTTCACATGTTGATTCAAGAGCTCGAGCGTCAGATCGCATCTACTACTTGGTTGGGTCAAGCTCGGTGGATCGCGTTTGGATTGAGTCTACTTGGAGAAGGAGTTCTACAAGAAGACTTCGGTTGTATTTAGTATGTTTAGATCATTGTAAAGATTAGATAGTTTTGATATGCTCAAGTTCACATCACGCACAAGTATTAAAGTTTATTAATTTTTGGTTTTTCAGTTTAACCGATTTTGGATTCATGTCAAAAACATAGATATAATATCTTTATATGTATATTGGATTCTATCCATATACAATATGCTTCAAATTTGTTTCAATATCTGTTTTTATATTTATACATGTTTTGAAAAAATCGGATTTCCATTTCAAAGTTTGGTTTTTGGAAAATACCGATTTTGTTTAAAGCCTATTTTCAATATCACAAAAATGGTTTAAATTGTTTATAATATGTGTGGAATTTTAGTCACACATATTTATATTTCAAAGATCTAATAAGGACTTATTTTTGTGAAATTTATGTGTATTTTATGAGATTTTTAGAAGGTAAAAAGTCAAGTTTTTATTCCCTATATAAGCTGGAACTGGCTTCTGTCGGTCGACTGATTGTTATCCAATTTTGCATATTTTACCACATCATTCCCATGCATATTGCAAATAAAAATATGATTTTTAATGTTCTTCTCTCTATTTTTGCAGGTCCACATCTGAAATGAGAAAAGGCCCAAAATTCCTTTAATTAGCAATAATTAAATGGAATTAATTCCAAGCCCAAAAGAGAGCCCAAGTTTGAGCCCAGGATCTGGAGAATTCTACGCGCCAACTCACTCTTCCAGAAGATTCACGTGGATAACAAACTGTAACAAACTCGCAACAGAAAATCTGGCCTCAACGGCCTTGATCTTGCCGCAATTTCTAGAAGTTTGCCGCAAATCGGCGGCAGTTACAGGTCTGTTAGGGCCGAGATTTTCTCCAACAACCCGGGCTCTAGATCTTCTCTCTGAGGCCTATAAATACAGCACCAGGGCTTGCACGAGCGCAACAGAAGAGAAGTGGAGGAGGAGAGAGGAGAGATTAGAGATTAGATGCTTGTATTTTGTAGGATTTCTCTCTAGGATTTTTGTAGTGCTCTAGATCTTCTTCCTCCCTAGAAATTCTGTAAAGAGAGAGTTTGTAAGAGAGTGAAAGCTTGTGTATACCAAGGTGTGACAACTGTGAAGCAAGGATTGATCTATTCTCTTCTCTCTCTCTCTTGCATTTTCTAGTTTACTTGCTTTCTTAATTCTAGCTTTACTTTACTTGCACTTTAATTCATGCTTTGCTTTCTTTTCTTATGGCTAGTAGCTAACTTTCTAACATGAACTAGCTAACCACTAACCTTGCTAACTACTAACTCATGGGTGATTGCTATCTTTAATCTTGCAAGTTATATGGTCTTCTCTTTCCGATGGGTTACTTTCATTGCTTGGCAAGTTCTTGTTGTAATTCCATATGATTCATGTGTGCCTCATTTAGAGCCTGTCTTTAGAACAAGTGCCTTGATGGAACATGGAGATGGATCACCAAACATATGCTATTTGTTGTACAACTTCTTTACTTCAATTAATGAATGTTGTATCTTCTTCCTTAGCATCCCTTGAGTGTCGCTCTTTTGATTCCATTATTGAAAGTCTATCTTGTAGGCCAATGACATCTATGGGTCTACCAGACAAGTCCAAGAGTGATCACCCGTCATCCAAGTGGGAAAGTAATTAGACCAACAGCAAGATAAATCTTTGCCGATGAATCAACATGAGGCACGCATTCACCATCACGGAGTTAGTAAGTTTTTAGCAAGGTAGTAAGCTTAGCTAGTCATGGTTTCTCCGTCTTCAAATCTTTTACAAGTTTTCTTTTCTTTTTAGTGTTAATCCAAAAGCCAATCTTGTTTTGATTTCTTTTCATTTTCCATCATGAACATATCCACTGATTCTTTCATTTCTTTTTCCATGTTTTATTCATTCTTTTAAGACAAAGAAGAATCTTCATTTTCTTTCTTCACTACGAACCGTAACGCTTCCATCGCAAGCTCTCCCTGAGAGAATCGACTCGGTATAGCCATGCTATAACGGAGATTGGAAAGGATATATTAATCATATAAATACATTGTGGAGTGATCAAAGCACTTGAGGTTGACTCTAAACCTTCTCTCTTTCATTTAATATCTGTGCAAATACTTCACACAAAATCACACTATCTTTTCCTTTCTAATCAAATTTTTGGCGCGTTGCCGGGGAGAGCAACGGTTTTGTTTTAAAGTGAGAAATTAAACGAATCTTTTCTCTGTTGCAGGTTACAGGGAAGAAAACAGGAAAATTTGCATTGCAGAAACATATAAGTGGCTCTGGGCCTCTGCTCTCGAAAGCAGAGACCAGTTGCCCTCTGAATTGCCGCAGAATCTGGGCCAAAGCCGCAGATCTGCGGCGAGGAAGAGTGAACTACTGACAAGTTTTCTGCAGGGTTGCTTGCTCTGCTAAATACAGCTTCTGCAGTACTTAAATTCTTGTATGCTTCACCATACTCCTGCTAATAATCAACAGTAAAAAAAATTGTTGCAAAGTAAAAATTGATTAGACATTTGCATTCTAGGCACTTGTCTTTCAATTCATTTACTTTTACTGTTGAAGAGTGCTGGAGGCAAGGTACGTGCGCATGCATATTGACTAGGACTCACTCTTTGTTTGATTTAAAACGCTTTGAGTGAACCTTGTTTGTTTATATCGTACACTTGCACAATCGATTCTAAGGGCACCACCCATAAAAAGATAAGGTGGGGGATTTCATCACCCTTTCCTTAGCCCGAAAAATCATTTTCCAAGCACTCACAATCCCAAGCTTGTAATAAAATTTGATAGACGTTGGCCCTAGGACATCCGGACTCACTTAGGAGATTATCCTAAGGGAAAAGTGTGTGGAAATTGACTTTTGCAAAATCAGTGTCTAGGAAAGGGATTGAGGGCCGAAAGCCCGAAGGTTGGTGGTTACTTAATAAGGAACGTCTTTGACGGAAAACCTCCCAACAACCTTGCCTTACCTGGCTGATTAGCTTGTAGTCAAAGTCTATCCTGTGGACGATCTAATCAGTTAGGAGTCGTCTAGGTCCAAGAATCCTAGATAACTTGGA